>JAJOZX010007750.1:0-7500 GCA_023014485.1 Bathynomus jamesi | reverse complement strand
CAGATAAAGCAATTCGTGAATTGGTGAACAAATTCAAAAGGACTGGATCTGTGCATGATGAAGGAAGAAGTGGACGCCCAAGAACAGTACAACAAAACATTGAATCTGTTCGCATAATGTTCGAAGACGATCAAAGAATGTCAGTTCGCCAAGCATCCCACAGATTGACCATACCCAAAACAACTGTTCACAGAATCTTGCGTTCGACGCTGAAGAAGAAGTGTTGTCACATTCAGCTGTTACACAGCTTACACGAGGAAGATTTTCCAAAACGAGCAGCAATGTGTGCGGAACTGGTCGAACAAATCCAAAATAACAATTTAATGGACCACATTTTGTTTAGCGATCAGGCGACTTTTCACACCTGTGGTAAAATCAATCGACATAATTGTCGCATCTGGGCTAATGAAAAGCCGAGTTCACTGAATGGGAAAGAAACTCACCTAAAGTCAACGTGTGGCTTGGAATGACGAAGTTTAAGATTTACGGGCCCTTTTTCTTTGCAGAGGCTACAGTGACAGGGCCTGTTTACTTTGATATGCTTCAAAATTTTCTAGAACCTCAACTTCTTGAATATGGCATTCTCGATAATGTAGTCTTTCAGCAGGATGGGGAACCATGTCATTATGCCAGAATTGTTCAGACATACCTACACGAGCGTTTTCCAAATCGTTGGATTGGACGTGGGGGAAATAGGCCCGGGCAGCGCGATCTCCGGATTTGACCCATTGGATTTCTTTGCTTGGGGTTTCATTAAATCAGAGGTCTATCGCAGAAATATTCGAGATTTACCAGATCTCCGAGATCGCATTAGGCAAGCAGTTGAGAAAATAACCCCTGAAATGCTCGGAAATGTGTTCCGCAATGCAGCTGACCGCTTTGAGATTTGCAAAGATACAGATGGAGCACATGTGGAAACTACTAATTAAAGATTTTAATGGTGTAATACTTGTAATTTGTATAGAAATACATCTGTATTCAGGTCAGTATGACATTTATTTGAAATTCAGCCTATTTCAACAAAATAGGGACTTTTGGGACACCTTGTATAATATATATATATATATACTGTTAAAAATATTTTCTTCATGGCCAAAAAAAAATTTTTGGGGAGTTACTTATTACTTACTTATGGAGTTTTTTTTATCACTTAAGAAACCAATATTTTGAAGTCATGAACTTTTAAAAAAATCTTAAATTCAAGGTATGCGTTATTACTAGTGGTGTACCGATTAATCGGCATCAGCATCGGCCAAACTTAGCCAATTTTCTCACCGATTCTTTGAAATTTTAAAATTTTTACTACAAAACAAAACCCATATTTATAGAAAATTGGGATCACTTGAAGATCAGAGTCCCCAGCCTTCTTTAGTTAGCTTTATAAGGCTAACTAACGAAAATATCACGACGTAACCTAACCAATCGTCAAGGGCGTACAGTTGACCTAACGATTGGTTAGGTTAGGTCGTGATATTTTTGTTAGTTAGCCTTATAAGGCTAACTAAAAAAGGCTGGGGGCCCTGATCTTCAGGTGATCCGAAAACTGAACAGACAAAAAAACGCGTTATAATAATTTATACTCACTTCAAAATGTAATTATATAAAAATATTTTACATTCACGAAAAAGGCAAAGTTTAATAAGTTGCCCAGAAATTTACATTTCTCTAACTAGCTAATCTCTCACTATTATAAACTATTGTAATCTCCTACTCTATATTAATACCTAATAATTCCATATTAAGTTGTACTTTATAATTTATATATTAAACCATCTTATGTTGACTAAGTATTTTAATAATTTTATAAACCCAAATTATATATCCATTTTTTATTCAAATTGGCTAAGTGAGTTAAGGAAAAGCAATTAAACAAATCTGAAATATAAAAATATGAAAATTGAAAGTTTTCACATTAGATTGTGAAATTTGTGAAGGGAATTAATTTTTTAAAATCTAGACAAAGAATCGGCATCGGTATCGGCAGTTCTTCATGGAATCGGCATCGGCTAAATTTCGGAATCGGTACATCACTAATTATGACAGTCGAAAGAACTCTTGTAAAACTGAAAGATACATACATACATTATCAAAATCTCACTTTCAACGAATTGGGGTGAGAAGGTAGAAACAACCCGGATATAAAATATATAAAGTGAGGCGTAAAAAAGGTAGAAAATAAAACGTACACATTCATGCACACAGGCGTCCTGGAAGACCAGTGCCCTCACCCAATTCCAAACACACATTGCAAAATTCTGCGCGTTTCATAGGCCATATGACAAGTAATTATGAGAGAGAGAGAGAGAGATTTGAACCCACCACCTTTTGAGAAGAAGGTGAGAGTGCTACCCGCCACTACATTACAAAGGAATAAACATTAATACACCCTGACGGACATTTCATCATCCAAGGAACACACAAAGCTTTCGCGCTCAGAGGTGTTTTACCAATTAATTTTGGGGTAAATTTTGCATCATGCAAAATCGTGCACGTTTATGCCTGATATTCCATCTTTAGGACCCTAGAGTTACGTCATATAATTTGAATGAAATGCTGGTCATTAGCTTGAGTGCGGGAGTTTAATAGATAGAACACTCCTGGGTGCGAAACCGTTATGTATTTCTTCGGACGATGAAATATCCATCACGTTGTATTAACTTTTATCCCGTCGTCGTAATGAAGCAACTAGCGCATCACCTTCGACTCAAGGTGGTGGATAACGGGTGGGCCTAAAAACTATTACCCAACTTTTGAAAAAATATTGTGGCTCACCCTGTATATTGATAAATGCAAAAAACTTCACTTTTTTCTACGTGAAGGTCAAAATATGATAATTAAACCCCACTCTAATAGACAGAGTTTATTTCCACAACAGTTTCGATGCCCACTGGTATCCTCTTCGGGTGGATACAGAAAGGATGCCAGTGGCCCGAAGAGGATACCAGTGGGCATCGAAACTGTTGTGGAAATAAACTCTGTCTATTAGAGTGGGTTTTAATTACTGTATAATGATCTTACTGCTGACGCCGTATGTTGTACCCATACTTTTACTCTTTCAAACGTTGGCTTTTGAAACTAGATTCAACGCACCAAGAGTAAAGGTACAGGCTCACAACTGGAGGGAGGTATCAGAATATGGTGCTCAATTGAAAGGCGGTAAAAGTCAGCAACTGATACTTTCAGATGACAGTCAGTTTCTCCATAAATAATTAATTTTCCTAATTTTTACACAAAATAATTAATTTATTTCCTTTTTCATTTTAGACTATCATTCTGCTAATAGTTGGTGAACAAGTTATAAACATAATAAAGTACTTTTTGGAAGATGAAGCACTGATACTGAACCTGCGTAAGGAAAACCGGGGTGCAAAACAAATGAAGAAAGAGTTCCCAAATAACGATGGACGATACCTGGACTTCAATATCTCATGAAGAAAATCGATATCACATGGTCGACCAAACGAAAAGAAGGCAGTCGAAGGCCAAAAACATCAGGAAAATATTGACACTGTTTCATCCATGATATGCAGTCAAGATGAACGGCCCAACACCCACAAGTCCGTTAGAGAAATTTCAAAAACTACTGGTATTTCTCGCTCTCGTGATCGTCGTATAGTAAAAGATGATCTGGGTCTTAAATGTTTTAAAATAGTCGAAGTTCACAAGCTCTCTGCATCAAATAAGCAAGCAAGAGTTGAAAAATGTCGTGCTCCGTTAGATCGATTCCCAGACAGAGAAGTTTCGAAAATATGGTTCAGCGACGAGAAAATCTTTACGGTTGCTTCAACAATAAACACACATTATTATTTTCATAATATACACACAAAATGACCGAGTTTATAGAAGACAGGACAAAAAATCTATCACTCTAGATCGACTTTGCAGGAAACGTCCGTATTTTTCTCAAAAAGTCATGGTTTCCATCTTTATTTCAAAGTTAGGGAAGTCAGAGATTGTTTTTGTTGATCAAAATGCCAAAATCACTGCTGCTTATTACCAAGAAAAAATCCTTGATGCGGTACTGCCGTCGATAAGGGAGAAGTCAAGGTTGCAAGCGTGCATTAATAATGGAGAAGGGCACATTCCGCATAATCTTGGACTCAATTAGGTAACTGTATAGAAACCAGTGATGTAGGTCTCGAGATCGGTCTCGGTCTCGAGATCGATCTCGAGACCCAATTTGCAGATCTCGATCTCGGTCTCCGCTATTTAGATCTCGGTCTCGATCTCGGTCTCGACAGACGCGGTCTCGGTTTTTCTCCCCGAGACCTTTCGAGACTTCTCGAGACCGTAATGAAAAATACATGTTATCGGCATACTCATGATGGTGGCTTGGTTGAACAGACACAATTCAGAATGTTTATGAAAGTTTGTAAAAGTAAGGGACTCTAGGTATTCACTAATCAGTCACCCTGTTTTGAGTTGCCACGTTTGTCTTGCGGGGGGGGGGGGGGGGGGGGTCTGATTTTTTTTAGGTTGGGTTCTGGTCTCGAGGGTCTCGATCGATCTCGGTCTCGAATTTTAAGGGTCTCGATCTCGGAAGGTAGATCTCGATCTCGAACCTTTGATCTCGGTCTCGATCTTGGTCTCACAGGATCAGGTCTCGGTCTCGGTCTCAGTCTCGGACTTGGTGGTCTCGACTACATCACTGATAGAAACAAAGTTTTTCTACCCGTGTCTGTATAACAGCGAATTACAAACTAATGGTTACAGTTAGCAAAAATCCAACTTCACCACGAGATAGACCAGGAAATTCTATACAGGACACATATATTGATTGTACAAATAACATTTGATAAAGGTAAAATTATATTGTTCAAAATCAGGGTAATAGTATTTTTTGGCTCACCTATATATAGTCAGACTAAGCTTTGAACAAAGGAAATTCATTCTAAAATGCTACTGGAAGTGTGAAAACGCAGTTAAAGTGCAAAGACAGTTTAGGAGGGAGTTTCAAACAGATCCACCAACGCGACTTACCATCACTCGAATTAGAGATAAGTTTGAAGCCGATGGAACTGTTCAGAATGTCCACAAGAAGCGTTCCGGAAGACCACGGACATCGACAAGCCCCACAAAGCAAGAAAGAGTACTGGAAACGTATCACCAAAGTCCAAGAAAATCTGTGCGGCAAGCGAGTCGTGAGGTAGGAATTTCAGAATCGTCTGTCCAACGCATTTTGAAGCGCTGTCAATGGAAAAGTTACATTCCAAGATTAGTCCATGCTATTAATGAAGATGATCCGGACCGAAGAGTGGAGTATTGCGAGTGGTACTTGGCACGATGTGGATGTGGATTGGACGAAGGGGTTTCGTAGAATACCCTCCGCGTTCACCAGACCTCACACCACTAGACTTTTTTTATGGGGATACTTAAAAGACAAAGTCTACGCTATAAAACCTGCAACAGTCGCTGAATTGAGAGCAGCCATTGAACGAGAATGCACACAAATACCAAACGAAATGTTTCGTGATGTTTGCGATTCCATTGCTTCGCGTTATCAGCAGTGCCTGGACCAGAACGGACGTCAGTTTGAAACAGGCGTTGACAAAACAATTAAATAATGTCTGTAGATTCTATTACATTTTGAAAATGAAATGTATTTTAATAAACACTGCCTTTATAATTATTTAAAGTGTGTATACATTTTTTTGGGACGCCCTATATATATATATATATATAATATATATATATATATATATATACATTCAACTGCAAAGAACACGCAGTATAAATAACGTAAAGAACGACGCTTGTATAGGAGATATTCCGCGCAAGACGAGAGAGAGAAAACGGGACAAATGAAAAAATGAAGTACCACCTGGGAATCGAACCCGGGATCTTCCGATTGCCGGTCAGACGCGATACCATTACACCATGGACTCCACTCTTCCAAATGCCGTAATTCTTCTACATACTCGCAGAAACAAATGCCCCAAGGGGCACCTCCCGCATGCCGTAAATTATATACATTCAACTGCAAGAACACGCAGTATAAAATAACGTAAAGAACGACGCTTGTATAGGAGATATTCCGCGCAAGACGAGAGAGAGAAAACGGAACAAATGAAAAAATGAAGTACCACCTGGGAATCGAACCGGGATCTTCCGATTGCCGGTCAGACGCGATACCATTACACCATGGACTCCACTCTTCCAAATGCCGTAATTCTTCTACATACTCGCAGAAACCAATGCCCCAAGGGGGCACCTCCGCATGCCGTAACATTATATACATCAACTGCAAAGAACACGCAGTATAAATAACGTAAAGAACGACGCTTGTATAGGAGATATTCCGCGCAAGACGAGAGAGAGAAAACGGAACAAATGAAAAAATGAAGTACCACCTGGGAATCGAACCGGGATCTTCCGATGCCGGTCAGACGCGAACCATTACACATGGACTCACTCTTCCAAATGCCGTAATTCTTCTACATACTCGCAGAAACCAATGCCCAAGGGGCACCTCCCGCATGCCGTAACATTATATACATTCAACTGCAAAGAACACGCAGTATAAATAACGTAAAGAACGACGCTTGTATAGGAGATATTCCGCGCAAGACGAGAGAGAGAAACGGAACAAATGGTGGTACTTCATTTTTTCTTTGTTCCGTTTTCTCTCTCTGTCTTGCGCGGAATATCTCCTATACAAGCGTCGTTCTTTACGTTATTTATACTGCGTGTTCTTGCAGTTGAATGTAATAAGTTACGGCATGCGGGAGGTGCCCCCTTGGGGCATTGGTTTCTGCGAGTATGTAGAAGAATTACGGCATTTGGAAGAGTGGAGTCCATGGTGTAATGGTATCGCGTCTGACCGGCAATCGGAAGATCCGGGTTCGATTCCCAGGTGGTACTTCATTTTTCATTTGTTCCGTTTTCTCTCTCTCGTCTTGCGCGGAATATCTCCTATACAAGCGTCGTTCTTTACGTTATTTATAACTGCGTGTTCTTTGCAGTTGAATGTATATAATGTTACGGCATGCGGGAGGTGCCCCCTTGGGGCATTGGTTTCTGCGAGTATGTAGAAGAATTACGGCATTTGGAAGAGTGGAGTCCATGGTGTAATGGTATCGCGTCTGACCGGCAATCGGAAGATCCCAGGGTTCGATTCCCAGGTGGTACTTCATTTTTTCATTTGTTCCGTTTTCTCTCTCTCGTCTTGCGCGGAATATCTCCTATACAAGCGTCGTTCTTTACGTTATTTATTACTGCGTGGTTCTTTGCAGTTGAATGTATATAATGTTACGGCATGCGGGAGGTGCCCTTGGGGCATTGGTTTCTGCGAGTATGTAGAAGAATTACGGCATTTGGAAGAGTGGAGTCCTGGTGTAAGGTATCGCGTCTGACCGGCAATCGGAAGATCCGGGTTCGATTCCCAGGTGGTACTTCATTTTTTCATTTGTTCCGTTTTCTCTCTCTCGTCTTGCGCGGAATATCTCCTATACAAGCGTCGTTCTTTACGTTATATATATATATATATATATATATATTGTC
>JAJOZX010007749.1:195000-214281 GCA_023014485.1 Bathynomus jamesi | reverse complement strand
AACCCTCATAACCTACACGCTAAATTTAGCCCTTCGGGACTACTATAAGTAATGCATATATTGTATTATTTTTATCTAACTGCACTCTTGGCACCTGAAGTATATACTATATCGATCTACTGTATATCTGTATAGTGTATACGTATATACTATATATAAAAGTAGCCCTTAAGTGCCAAGTTTAGAGTGCATATAATGTATATTATAAGAGATATTAGTAGTTCGCTTCAAATGACCTCTTCTGTTGCTCTTTCAATATTATTTTAATGCGATTTCATTGTGAATATTTATTATACAAACCGCGCCTTCGGCTCCCTACCCTACGGGTAGGGCTTGTGATCACTTCGTCATCTTTACGCCACTTATCTTGATAGATCCGACCCTACCGGCGACTGAACGAGAGACATTAACTCCACCACACTTCACGCGAGTCAGCCAATCATAACAGGCGACTGAGCGAAAGAGGTATTTGTTACTCCGCTCAAAACCGCGCAAGGCTTTTTTTCATCTATAGATAGATGTTCTAAACACTCGTGTAAATTTAATACTTTTTCTAATTTCTATTTATTTCATTTCAGTTTTTAGTGTTTATAGGCTGAATCTTTGCCTCTCGTTGAAATGAAGATACATACTTGCTAGTGATGAGTATATTGCCAGTATTGTGTTTGGCAGTGGCGACTGGCGTATAGGAGCGATGGAGCGGTCGCTCCCCCTTGCTTGAACGATAACTATTAATTTAACAGATAAAAAATATATTAATTTTAAGATATTAAAAAAAATATTCTTGAAATATATTTTAAAATTCATGTGGCATATCATGATTCATGAGCATTTTGAGTAAGCCTTCATACAGTACATAATATTCTAAACTTATAGCATAGCTTCAAACAGCGTATCGTTGTTTGAATACAAAATAATATTGCAGCCGAATGGAGCGATAGATTTTTCGCTCAAGTAAATATAAATTATATTTTACTGTTGTAATGAAAATATAAGTACAATCGCGAATTTTTTTATAATAACTTTATTTTTACTAATAGTTACTTCAGTAATAATGATATAAGCCATTTATATGTATTTTATTAAATTATTACTTATTTGTAATTAACTAGAATTGTACGTCTGGCATAGCCGCATATGTTAATACAAGTACAGTACTCTTGTGAGCGGCAGTTGGATTCGCACTAGCCTATTGTGATCCGTGTTGTCGTACAGTGGTACATTATTATAGTCAAATTTATTCACATTTATTTTTATATTTTATTTAAAATATTTTTTTAATACAATTTATGGCTTCTTTTGACATATAAGTACCGTACGGAAGCACCATGTGATTGTTTATGTACTACAATTCTAAAAATTATAAATTTTATGAAATCGCACCCCCATACATTTATACCACGAGTCGCACTGGTGTTTGGTATAAGAAGTTGCGTTGTAATGCAGTAGTGTTGGATATACTGATTCGTTGATGATTTAGTTCGTGCGAGTGACGTATGTATTGGTAAAAGCCTTTTTTTTTTTTTTTTTTTTTTTTGAGGGTTTAGAGAAGTGGAGTGTTCTGGCCCATTCCGATAAGGAAGCTATTTGTTCTTTCAAGTCCCTTAATTCCTTTAAAGGAAGGCTTTATCTTTATCGTTATTATCTCTTTCTTCTTTCGATAAATTAGAGATAGGTTTGAATCTGCAGCAACAGCTTTGTAGTCTCATTGAGTCCCTTTAACTTACCTTTCTACACCATTTTTGCGAGAGAATACTTGCACATATTTGCCTGGTATAATTCATATATACATTGGGAGCAGATTTCCTATTAAAATTTACACTTTGAACAAAATTCATAATGTTGAATATTGAATAATAATGTTAATATTTATTTTTAATTTCATATTTCGAACCGATGTGCATTTTTATATGCAAATCCATTAAATTCATTTGTCAAGTGACAATTCAACGGAATTAGATGCATAACATTGCTCCATACACTTCCATCTCACTTAAGGATATTTCAAAAGAATAAAAATTCTGTCGAAAGTGATGGAAATGGCTATTCGGCAAAGTATATTTACGCTGAAGCTACTTCGACCAAATATAATTTTGTTTACATTGTGTTTCTAAGGTATTTCAAATTTAAGGTGAGGCGATCACGCACTGACTAACTTAACAAATGAGGTAATGAAAGAAGTAGCCACGATTCAGCATGATTATAATAAAAATATGCAAAGTTGCAGTGGCTGTTGTTAAATAACTTACTTATTCAAACTGAAACTCAAATATCAAAAACGCCTCATAATTTAATCAGGATTTCAATAATCCATCTTCAATCACCACCCTTACCTATGGCATCGAATCATCATCATTGATATTTTGGAAGGAGGGGCCAAGGGCGAAGACCCAGAAACACGCCCACCCCGCCCCCATAGATGAAAAAGAGAGCAAAATCAAGGTCCAAGGTTTCCGAGAGGCCTAAACACTCGGCGTTTGAAAGATTCTCGATGTCTTTGGACGACGGTTGAGGATCGGTCGATCCTTCCGCAGCATCCCGCCTCATTCGTAGGATTTGGTGGAGGGGAGAGTTGGTTTCCATTCTTCTCCTGCCATCGCAGCTCAAGAACGTTAGAGTTTTGAGCTACGCATTCTGTCGGTATTTTCCTTTGCTTTCATGGACCCCTGTCCCACCGCAGCTAGGACGGTACAAAATCTACCTCTTCTCTCATTTCAGTGTGTGTCCGTTTCATACACACAGACACACACACATATAATCTTTGGTTAGCTTCCGCCCGAATTGTTCATTCTGACGAAGGTCAAGCTTTTCACTCCACCTTAGACCTACAGTTTGACGTGGAATCCGAACCACGCCCCATCAGCAGCCCAGCGTCTTAACCACTAGGCCACCTAGGGTACCCATTTATCTACCAACCACTTTCTTTATTGTGTGGAAGGATGAACAGCTGGGTTTTGCTGCGCGCCGGCTGCCGTCGAGTCTCGAACCCGGGGCCAATGGATTCGTAGTCAGCGACGCTAACCACTACACCACCGAGGCACCTATAAGTTTGCTTATATACAGGGTGTTTGAAAACTTTCTGTACAAATTGTAATGGGGGATAGGCAACACCAAGACAAACCCTTTTCGTCTATAAGTGTATGTCCGCTGACGTCACCATTCGGCGCGAGAGGGCGCCGCTGCAATTGGCTAAAAGGTGAAGTGGGCTAGACTCGCGCTTGCCGCGGAAATTCTTAAATCGGACGTAGTACGCGTAACATGGAGCGCTTCACGACTGCTGAGATGGCTGACATGCATATGGTGTATGGGGCTGCCAATGGAAACGGAAGAGCTGCTGTGAGGTTGTACCGACAGCGCTTCCCAAACAGACGTGTGCCAAACCACCAAACGTTTGCGCATTTGCATCGGCGACTGCGAGAAACTAGAACATTCCATGTAAACATGCATGACACTGGTCGGGAGAGAAACGTGCGCACTCCTGACATGGAAGAAGAAATCCTACGGCGATTTGAGGACAATCCAAGCGCAAGCACGCGAGGTGTTGCACGTATCCTCGGTGTGAACCACGACCTGGTCTGGAGAGTGTTGCACGAGCAGCAGTTACATCCGTTTCATCGTCAGAGAGTCCAGGCATTACAAACCCGTGTAACATGTGGATTTGCGTGCGCCCACACGTGAGAATTGTGCATGTTAAACACACCCTCACGTGTGAAACAGGCCTCATCTGAGAACAGCACATAAGCCGGAAAATTAGGCTGCACCGCTGTCTGCTGCAGAAACCAGCGTGCGAATTCCACACGAAGAGGGTAATACCGAGATTGTAATGCCTGGACTCTCTGACGATGAAACGGATGTAACTGCTGCTCGTGCAACACTCTCCAGACCAGGTCGTGGTTTACACCGAGGATACGTGCAACACCTCGCGTGCTTGCGCTTGGATTGTCCTCAAATCGCCGTAGGATTTCTTCTTCCATGTCAGGAGTGCGCACGTTTCTCTCCCGACCAGTGTCATGCATGTTTGCATGGAATGTTCCAGTTTCTCGCAGTCGCCGATGCAAATGCGCAAACGTTTGGTGGTTTGGCACACGTCTGTTTGGGAAGCGCTGTTGGTACAACCTCACAGCAGCTCTTCCGTTTCCATTGGCAGCCCCATACACCATATACATGTCAGCCATCTCAGCAGTCGTGAAGCGCTCCATGTTACGCGTACTACGTCCGATTTAAGAATGCCCGCGGCAAGCGCGAGTCTAGCCCACTTCACCTTTTAGCCAATTGCAGCGGCGCCCTCTCGCGCCGAATGGTGACGTCAGCGGACATACACTTATAGACGAAAAGGGTTTGTCTTGGTGTTGCCTATCCCCCATTACAATTTGTACAGAAAGTTTTCAAACACCCTGTATATATATATATATAC
This sequence comes from Bathynomus jamesi, assembly GCA_023014485.1. Classification (NCBI taxonomy): domain Eukaryota; kingdom Metazoa; phylum Arthropoda; class Malacostraca; order Isopoda; family Cirolanidae; genus Bathynomus; species Bathynomus jamesi. The sequence goes on along the minus strand of JAJOZX010007749.1, from coordinate 209,867 downwards.
AGGGCGTCCCAAAAAAATGTATACACACTTTAAATACTTATAAAGGCAGTGTTTATTAAAATACATTTCATTTTCAAAATGTAATAGAATCTACAGACATTATTTAATTGTTTTGTCAACGCCTGTTTTCAAACTGACGTCCGTTCTGGTCCAGGCACTGCTGATAACGCGAAGCAATGAAATCGCAAACATCACGAAACATTTCGTTTGGTATTTGTGTGCATTCTCGTTCAATGGCTGCTCTCAATTCAGCTACTGTTGCAGGTTTTATAGCGTAGACTTTGTCTTTTAAGTATCCCCATAAAAAAAGTCGTGGTGTGAGGTCTGGTGAACGCGGAGGGTATTCTACGAAACCCCTTCGTCCAATCCACATCCACATCGTGCCAAGTACCACTCGCAATACTCCACTCTTCGGTCCGGATCATCATCTTCATTAATAGCATGGACTAATCTTGGAATGTAACTTTTCCATTGACAGCGCTTCAAAATGCGTTGGACAGACGATTCTGAAATTCCTACCTCACGACTCGCTTGCCGCACAGATTTTCTTGGACTTTGGTGATACGTTTCCAGTACTCTTTCTTGCTTTGTGGGGCTTGTCGATGTCCGTGGTCTTCCGGAACGCTTCTTGTGGACATTCTGAACAGTTCCATCGGCTAATTCCATCTCTAATTCGAGTGATGGTAAGTCGCGTTGGTGGATCTGTTTGAAACTCCCTCCTAAACTCTTTGCACTTCAACTGCGTTTTCACACTTCCAGTAGCATTTTAGAATGAATTTCCTTTGTTCAAAGCTTAGTCTGACTGCCATTATTAATTCTAATGGGTTTAACTTGGAAAGAAAGAAACATCAATTGAGCTATCAGCTGTTAAAGTGTGTATACATTTTTTTGGGACGCCCTGTATATATATATATATATATATATATATATATATATATATATATATATATATATATATATATATATATACACAACAACTTCTAAATTAAATATTGTTAAAAGTTAAGTAACTTATTTCCACTAAAACAAATGGTAAATTTTAATTCCACTTGTAATTAGTATTAGTATTGTTCATTTTGATTGACAAAACTGATAATCGTGAACATCAGTGCTAATGTTCCTACATATTTCACGCACTCTAAAGAATAATGTTTGTACATTCTTAGAATATGGAAAGTTTAAAAAATTGTATTTACGGGTTCTCAGTTAAAGGTCCTTATGTTTTTATGCGAGTTGGTAAATGCATATACTGAGTATTTTTAACTCAACAATTCTTCTCGTGTTATCAATCTTCCATCAAACTATTGAGTATTTGGATTACTTTGATTCTAGTTCAAACAAATATTTACTTAAGTCTTATTTTGACTTTATTTAATAAAACTGTAATGAAAAGAGGAACCAAAACCACCAAACTTTTTCAATTAAAATCTCAATCCCGAACGGCGTAGTGAGAAGAACGCTTTGTACATTGCTTATAAATATATCAAAAAGAAAATCAAAAAGCTGGAGAAAAAAAATAAAGCGCGAGTGTCCTTAACTCAGTGGGTAACACCGTTTCCTTATAGGCGAAGTAAAAACGTTAAGGTCGTGGGCTCGAATCCTGATGATGCTAGTAATAATAAAGTTAGAGCAATGGCTTGCATTAGTTAACATGAACGTTGTAACAGTCTATGATCCTCCTGACTGGCTATTATTATTATTATTATTACTATTAATACAGAAAGAAATGAACTGACAAAACAAAATTTAACTTTGCCTAAAAAGTAATTTATTTATCTTAACTAAGAAGTTACTGTTTTATTTCTATATACTGTTTTAGTTCTATATTTTTTAACCTCTCATTGTCTGATAAAAATACTCCTTCAAATGTACACATAAAAAAGCACCTCTTCTCAACGCATTTATTTTTGTAAGTTCAACGGAATATCATAATGGTGATTCATAGAAACATTTTTATACACAATATTTTCAGTACTTTGACAGCAAATCGGATTTCAACGTACCCTTTAACTTGCATCTATGCGTGTTTCTTTTGTCAAAAATATATTTTTTTTATGGTAGTATTTTACAGTATGAACTATATTTGCATTTTGTTTTTAAAACCATTCATTCACTAAATTTGCTATTGTCTCTTCTGTTCTGTCTTAATTTTTTTCCTTTTATCCTTGTTTGTTTCTTTCTGCTGACTCGTCAAAAAATCGAAGTATTCAAAGTATTTCAAATCTTTCGCGTTTCTGTCTTCCTTCCAAAGAGCATTTCTGACGTCTTTTGTTTTCATTTCGTTCAGTTCGTTACCTTTAAGTTCATTTCATGAATTACTTTCAGAGTCTCTCTTAATTTCGTTGCCTTTGCACGTAATCTTTTCAATGTCCTCATTGGCGCTTCGAGCATTTTGCATATTCCTTGTGTCACATATTTCACCCTTCAAATTAGGTTCTATATCTGTTTCTTTTCCCCATTCTGTACTTCATTTTATATATATATATATATATATATATATATATATTGCGTGTAGTCTGCTCACGACTGACACGACACAAAGAATTTTTTACATATAATTTAGCAGAAAACTAACTTTTAAGAATTTTAAATGAAAGTTTAGAAGTTTTATTTATGTAGATTGTACGTTAGGTGAGCATCAATTGCTTCCTGTTTATTGAAGAAAACGTTAATGAGTGACATATATGAGCTTGTAAGAGCGTAAAAACCAGATGAAAATAATTAAAAATATTCAATGTAACATTAATAACATATTTCAAAAATACGATTCTTGTCAGCTTTGTTTTTGCAAAACTCCCGTTTAGCTGTTTAATCTCTTTTACAGACAGATTGATGAGAAGCTGATTCGAGGGGTCGGAAACTGATATTTGGAATTTTCTTTTTAGTTATTATTTTCATAATTGCTAAAATATAATATTTACAATATAAAATCGTACACAAACGACTACTGAAAGCGTTGTTAAAAAAAAAATGTCAACAGCAGAATTTGCTTTTTTTCTAAAAATATGAAGATAAAACGAAATTTATTCTGTATCTGGATTATTAATATTACAATTAGTATTATTTTTTATAGTCCAATGAAGTGTTTTTTAACGAAAACCTTTCTAGTTTTCCAGCCCACGCTTCTCTGTACCGTTGAATTGATCCCGTGATTAGAATGAGAGTATTTTAAGGCTTTTCTATTTTTTACTCAGTCAATGTCACTTACAAACAGTGAAATGCATCAATATATTTCAGGTTAAAATAATTATTTTGGATTTCACGATATTCATGTTGTTATTCACAATCCGAAAGTGAGACTACAACAAAATTATAGATTGAATCTAACCTAAATTATCAATAAACTAACCTAATATTACTCTCACTTAATCTAACATATCACATGACCGATGTGTGAAGGGCATGAAGTGGGATGACACCGTTAATTAACTCTCTCTCTCTCTCTCTTACACCCACACCCACACATTCTCTCAATCTCATTTATTCAGCATGGCTTGCACCTAAATGAAAAGGTAACACTTGATTGGGTAGATTAACTGATGAAAAAATAAGGAGGATGTACTTAAAACGTAGGCAAGACGAAATAGTTTTTTCTTGATTAGTAACTGGAACTAGTTAGCCGCAGGGAAGCAACACAAATAGAACAACAAATAGTAACACGAAAAATAGTTTAAAAGTATCGTATTTTAATGGTAGAAACGTGCGTAATACGTTTAACGAATTAAAAGCTTTAGTTCATGTTCAACATTATGACGTTATTGCAATAACTGAATCGTGGCTTAAAAGTACAGCTAGGGATTTTATCGGAGAGTATAAAACAATCAGTCACTATTAAGGGCTACAAACTATTTAATAAAGATAGGAAAGATAGACGAGGGGGTAGTGTCCTTTTTCACTGCAGAGATTTTCCTCGGCCAGTTCAAAAGACGGTTAATGTTAGCGATCAACTAGGTATAATTGTTTTAGAAATTAGCACACATAACCTAGTCTTTAAGTTCGGGGTTGTATATAGGTCTCCTTCACAAGGAACAGAATTAGACGTCAAAATGCATGACATTTTAAGTAGAATAGATACGCATATGGAGTCAATTATAGTTGGGGACTTCAACCTTAAACAGCGATGATGCGAGTATATGTTTCATAGATTTTTCACAAGATAATTTTCGGATCACCTGAAGATCAGGGCCCCCAGCCTTCTTTAGTTAGATTTATAAGGCTAACTAACGAAAATATCACTTCCTAACCTAACCAATCGTCAAGGGCGTACAGTTGACCTAACGATTGGTTAGGTTAGGTCGTGATATTTTCGTTAGTTAGCCTTATAAGGCTAACTAAACAAGGCTAGGGACCCTGATCTTCAGGTGATCCCAATTTTCTTTTTCAAAACGTATTAGAACTAACCCGCAATGAGAATATTTTAGACTTAGTTTCAATTACTAACAATGATTTAGTTGAGAATGTGTAGGCGTCGGAGAAAGTTTATGTAATAGTGATCATAGTATAATACAGTTTACGGTTAATGTTAAAACTTTCAGAGAATTGAATAACTTTAAGATGCCTAATTTTAGGAGAGCAAATTTCGATGATTTTAGAGCTTCATTATTGTTTAATAAATTGAGATGAACTGTTAGCGACAGATAGTGTTTTTAGCATGTGGGATAATTTCAAGAACTTATATGTGAATTTAGACGAGCACTGTGTACCAGGGACAGTCAAGAGAGGTAAATTCAATGTGCACCGTGAATGGTGCAATAGAAATGTAGGGAAAGCAATCGCATATAGAAATGTAGCCTACAAGAGGTATAAAAGGGACCATACACAGTAGCACCTTAATACTTATATTGATGTAGGTAGAAAGGTTAAACGTTTAAATAAAACGAACAGGCAATTAGAAAATGTGTATAAATGTGTGCTAATAAACTTCTATTGAACCTGACAAAGTCATCTTATATGATTATTACCACAAAACATATTAATACAAACTGTCAAGTAAAAATTGGAAATACTACTCCTGCGAATATGAATGAGGTTAAAGTCCTTAACATTAATTAAGACGAAAAACTAAATTTCAAAAGTCATGTACAACATAATATCAAGTTCAAAATATCAAGATTTCTATTCATATTAATTAAACTGAAAAAGACTTCCTCAAAACTCGTTCCTCACCCTATATTATTCTTTCATCCATCCATACTATTGAATTACAACATGGGGTAGCTCAAAGAAATATATAAAACATCCTTTGGAAGTACGGTAATTAATTAATAAAAATTATCCGCGAACTCTCTTGAATAATGACAACAGACAAAGTCACATTTCCCCGGTATTTGAAAAGCTCTAAATATTTTAAAACTTAACAAATTATACAAATTTAATGTTGCTGTGAATAGGTTCAAAGTTATCAGTAAAAATGAACGTACATCACCCATTCAAAGAGCAATCCCCACCCCCTTTCATCAAATACATCATCGTTATAACACCAGACTGTCCAGAGATTTTATACGCAAACCAAACTATACAATGGAAACTGCAGGAAATGCACTCTCTTTCAAAGGAGCAGATGGATGGAATGCAATTCCCATACATATCAGGCAGGCTTCATCACTAAATGTAGTTCGCAAATCACTAAAAAAACACCTTCATTAGTTCCTATTGATGTATAAATTTACTACTGCCATTACTACCAAAGTAATTAAGTTCCCACTTCATAATTTACTATCTAAAATATGCTAATTTCATTAAACACTTTTCATTCGATAATTTATCCTTTTTTACATATTTCTTTTATTAAGCATCATTTATTTACTACAAAATATACAATAAATCATTTAATTTAAAATTATGTAACATTTTTTAAGTTTTATGTTTATTATTATTGGTGTTGTTGTTATTATTATTATTATTATTATTAGTTACGACTGTTACTATTACTTGCCACTGTCACATAAATAAACTAAAACCCATTAATTTTGCATAAAAAGCCTCCATGCTTCCGACAGCATATTCAGATTAGAATACTGTGAATATATTTATGTCATATGAAATATTTAAATTGTAAAACTTTTGTCACTTTTATTCTTTTCTGAACAAAGATTTTTTTAATTTGAATTTCTGAATTAGGAGTAAGCTACTACTGTACATGCGAATTTCAAATTCAAGTAGCTCGCGAATGTAAAGAAAACCTAAAGATGTTTTACGATAATGTTAGTAATAGAAATCCTGGATCACCTGAAGATCAGGGCCCCCAGCCTCAATTACTCACTCACTCCTTCCTTCCTTCCTTCCCCCCATTTACTCGACTCGACTCGACGACTCTCCTCGGTCGCTTTCGCACCGAGTGTTGTCGTCGTTGTTCGAGGAGCGAGAGAAATTACTAAATGATATCTTCGTTAAAACTAACGAAAATATCACGACTTAACCTAACCAATCGTGAAGGGCGTACAGTTGACCTAACCGGGCATTCAATTTAATTTATTATTTATTTGGTACTGTAAAGCAAAAAACAAGAATACATGGGGGCCCTGATCTTCGGGTGATCCGAAATCCTTTGACGGATAATACTGGGCCGCTGGTAAACTCAGGTAGTAACTTAATAAATAAATGATTATAGGGAGATAGCAATAATTTTAAATAAATTTCAATACAGTAGTTTTTACAAGGAGGATATCGGTACATCTTCTACTCCGAAGGGTAGTAATATATTTAGTAACGTAAATGGAGTTCAATTGCTTGCTGACAACTATTTACACTGAAGAGATTGCGCATTATTATTATTATTATTATTATTTATTATCATTATTATATTATTATAGAGATAAGTAAAAAATTAATAAATCACCAGGTCCTAACCTTTTTTTACCCAAAGCATATAAAAGAGTTGAAGGATGAAATATTAAATCCTTTAGCTCAGGTTTTTAATAAATCTTTATCGCAGGGGATTGTTCTTTGGATTTTAAATTAGCCAATGCAACTCAAATTTTTAAGAAAGGAGATAAGCAACTAGTGGGAAATTATGGGCTCATTCGTCTCACTTCCATAATAGGAAAGCTCTTGGAATCACTTATTGAAGATCGTATAGTCGAACATCTTGAAAGCAATAATCTTATTAAACAGTCAGAATGGGTTTTGTAAAAATAAATCTTGTTTCTAATAAATTTATTAGAATGTTTTCATGACGTCATCGGTATTTATGATTGTTATTGCGCGGTAGCTAAAATGTGTTTAGAATTCCAAAAGGCGTTTGACAAAGTTCCGCATAAACGATTGTTGGAAAAACTTAAAGCTCGCGGAATAAGGGTTCAAATTCTTAAGTGGATTGATAATTGGTTAACTGGTAGAAAACAAAAGGTAGTAATAAACGGGAAAGAGTCAGGATGGGCTAATGTAACTTGCGATATCCCGCAAGTCCCCGTTTTGGGACGAGTATTTTTCAAAATCTACGTAATGAGAGAATCTACAGCAAGATCCTAATAATTTAATAGAGGGGTCGGATCACCTGAAGATCAGGGCCCCTAGCCTTCTTTAGTTAACCTTATAGGACTAACTAACGAAAATATCACGACTTAACCTAACCTATCGTCAAGAGCGTACAGTTGACCTAACGACTGATTAGGTTAAGTCGTGATATTTTCGTTAGTTAGCCTTATAAGGTTAACTAACGAAGGCTGGGGGCACTGATCTTCAGGTGATCCGAGTGATCTAATAAGTAGCAAGTGAATTTAACGTAGATAAATGTAAAGCCATGCATATAGGTTACCACAACAGTAAATTAACTACACTATGGGAAATAGTGTGTTAAACGAAGCCTCTGAGGAAAAGATTTAGGTGTAATTGTTACTAAGGATTTGAAGTTCTCAAAATAATATTCAATTGCGAGCAACAGTAAAGCTAATATAATATAATGGAAGCTAATATAAATATAAAGATATTGTTTGGCCTTTATACAAGTCGCTTGTAAGGTCTCATTTAGAATATGCTGGACAGTTTTGGTCACTCTATATGAGTAAGAATATAGAAATAGTAGAAAGAGTTCAGCGCCGCGCAACAAAGCTTATTCCGAAGTTACGTAGTAAAACATACAAAGATAGACTCAAAGAGTTGAACTTGTACTCGTATATGCATGAAACTCGGCGTTTGAGAGGCGAATTACCTCAAGTGTTCAAAATGTAAAATCGTTTTGATAACGTAAATTATGAGATTTTTTTTTGACTTGCATGATAAGAACATTAAGAGAAACAATAGTTTTAAAATAAGAGGTAAAAGATTCGCGACAAACGGTGCGAGGGGCTTTTTCACCTACAAGATAATAGAAGTGGAATAGCCTATCCGCGAATGTTGTGGCAAGCTCTTCAGGTAATATGTTTAAAATAATAAATTTGCATTAAAGAGTGGGTAAATTGGGGATGTGATTTTTTTTAGCTAGTATAGGGAGTAGCCCAATTTTTCTTTGTTTTAAATGTAGGAGGAGGTGCTGATCAGGTCTGGTTACAGAACACTGGGAGTTCTCAGATGATACCCCATTGGTAGAGACGGAAAGCTTAGTGGGAATTCTCTGAGTCCAAACCTCCAAATAGGTAATTAAGTATAAAGGATGGCTACTCTTCAGGTATATAGCATTTATTTATTAAGATAGAAACAGTGATTTCCCTTTAGATGTACTGTAACTGTAATAGGAGGCACTGGTCTGGTCTGGTTACAGAACAGTGGGTGTTGTCATTGTGAGAACGCTCGGGAGTCAAAACCTCCGAATAAGCCTACAAAGGAGGGTTATATGGGGAATTGGTTAGGGTGGGGTTAGGAATGGTGATATTCCGTTTTGATCGTAAATGTAGTAGGATGCGTTGGTATCAGAGCACTGGGAGTTCTCAAATGATAGCCTTTTTTAACTTTTTTATTTTTATTTTATTTCTAATAGATGGGAATTCTCGGGAGTCGAAACCTCCGAACAGCTATATTAAATTATTTTAGGGAGCCACGCCTTCTCCTTCCTTTCTTTCTTTTGCTATATCCTTTTTTTATTATTAAAATGCAGCTGCTTGGGAGAGTGCTAGTGAGGACAGAGTAGACGTAGTAATGTTCCCTTTGTCAATAAATAAAGCAGAAGGCGCTGGTCTGGTCTGGTTTCAGACCACTGGGAATTCTTTGATGATACACAATTGGTAGAGAAGGAAAGTTTGATGGCATCTCTCGAGGATCAAAACCTCCGAATAGATGTTTTCAATTTCAAGGATGCCACTTGGGTACACAGTATAAGATTGTTAGTACGTTTTAGGAAAACCGCGGCATATTTAAACTTAGCAAGCTAGAAAACTTTTTAGTTTGTATAGAAGTAGCGATGTTCCCGTTGGCAATAAATATAGTACGAGGCTCTGGTCTGGTCTGGTTTCAGAGCACTGGGGGTTCTCAGATGATGGGAAGCTTGATAAGAACTCTCGAGAGTCAAAACCATCGAACAGATACATTCATTTTCAGGGAAGCTACTAAGCTAGAGTAGAATTTTAGTTTTAAATAGCGTGTAATAGACATTCGTAAAAAAAAAAAAAAAAAAAAAAAAAAAAAAAAAAAAAATTACACATATGTACACTGTTGGGGAATTCTTAAATTGGGAGGTGCTGGCCAGCCGAAGGTGCCTCCGGACCAGTGCTCCTTTATGAAAGTGATTTTTATGCGAAGATAAATTACAATACTTTAGTGAAAATTCTTAAATCGGTGTGTGTTGACCAGCTGAAGGTGCCTATGAGTCAGTGTTCCCTTAGCTATGGCAATAAAAATATTAAATATTTAAAACCAAGTTTCTTGGCACAATGGCTTTGGTACGCAATAGAGAAATGATGAAGCGGAGAAATGATGACTTCTTTTACATAAATAAATAAATTTAAAAAAAATTCCTAAAAAAAAGATGCATGGTGTAGATTAGATTAAGTAATTTAATGTTCATGCTATCATTTATTTTCTGTTGTCTTCTAATGCGTAACTGGGTACACGAGTAAAGTGTACGATGGTGTGAATGAACTCTGAAGCTATTTTCTTTATTATACTTTTTCCTACTTTCCTATAAATCATCATCTTTCACAGCTATTTTGTGTCAGCAGTGGCTGGAAGAGGAGGGAGAGAGCCTTGTCCGTTCAAGTTTTCAGTATTCTTTATTTTTATTTGCTTTTCCTATTTTTACTTTCTTCTTCTTTCTTGGGTTAGCCTAGAGCAGATCTTAGGGTCTTTGTTAGCTCTCTCTCTCTCTCTCTCTCTCTCTCTCTTTGTTCTTGTTTTGTTCTTGCTCAAAACAGATATAAGAATCTAATCTAATGGTGCATATTACATTCTTTACTGGGAAGTTCTTCATTTCTATTAACTTCTTCAATCTTCAATTACACACAATTCGTAGGTTTCGAAAGTCTCACAATTGATGTTTTTTAAACGATATCAAATGTTGATGAAATATACCCATTGTGGACTTTAATTTTTCTGCACTTTTAAATATTAAATATGTGGAGAGGATGGTCTTTTTTTCTTCTTAAATGATTGCGTACGAACATTTATTTGCTTTGTACAATAAGAAGTGCCAATTAATCACTATAATTCGCTTGAAATTCTAAAAGTTATTAGCAGAAGTTCATCACTCATCAAGTTCGAAGTTGCATACATTTATTACCCAGTATTGGGGGATCAGTACTCGGCTTTGAATGTACTATATATACTGTAGTGCCTTCATGTCTGAATTTATAACAGTTTCAACGAAGGGAGTTTTAACCCAATTGTGATTAAAGACCCGTATGTAAAGCCATAAATAATAACGTCCACGAGAATATACATCAAAATAAGAGACGCGCAAACCCATACATACATAAATTAAAACAGAAACACGAGTGCCATAAAAATTCAAATTGTAATTAAAAATATCGAAAAAATTTTCAAACTATTTTTACTTCATTTCATATGAAAACATTTTATTACAAATTAAAACTGTCAGTTCGAAACTTTACGTGTGTAATTGAATTTCAAAGAGCACAATAATTGTAATACAAATTTAATTTGGCAATTTTTTTTTCAATCAATGCCATTCACATCCATCATGATGAATATTGGAAACGAATTTTCATAATTTTCCATTTGTGAAATGTCCTTGCTTGTAAACCTTTTTGTTTGAAATAAAATATCATCAGTCTCTCTCTCTCTCTCTCTCTCTCTCTCTCTCTCTGTATATTTATGTGTGAGAGAGAGAGAGAGAGAGAGAGAGAGAGAGAGAAGAGAGAGAGATTAACAGCGATGAGTTGGAAAGAGGATGTATGTGCGAAAGTATTTTTATATTTAAGAGAATGTATACACAAAAGAGTTTAATTTTAAGAAGCATTCTGACATCTACTCTTTCTATACCAAAATCTATTATTCATGATGTATAGTAATTTCATATACACTTCAAAGATATGCGTCGATCACGGCATATTTACAATGAGAGACGTTCTTGGTCAGTTTATGAGTTCATCAAGTTTTTAATTCACTTACGGCCGGACGTTTACTATAAAAGAAGAGGACAACAATTAAGAACCTGTCCGTATTTTTTGTTGTGTTTGACCGACATCAGTATTAGTATAATGGCAAAATGGGAGAGGAAGTTCGATCAATTTGATAATTTCCCCCTCACCATCCTTCATGCGAAGTCCTTCAGGGTGCCCTCCAGGGTCAGGATTTCAGAATACCCCAAATTCCTCGTCCATTTTGCCATTATACTACTGAGAGCGAATAGTATAGCCGCGTTTAAGGAGACAGTGAAGGACTTCAGCCTATGATTCGTGAGATGCTCTCCACCGTCTATGATGCACTCTACCCTTTTGCGGTCACACTACTATCGCCACAATGCGGCTCAGTCATTGTAGTAATCCGACCGCAAAAGGGTAGAGTGCATCATAGACGGTGGAGAGCATCTCACGAATCATAGGCTGAAGTCCTTCACTGTCTCCCTAAACGCGGCTATACTACTCGCTCAGTAGTATAATGGCAAAATGGACGAGGAATTTGGGGTATTCTGAAATCCTGACCCTGGAGGGCACCCTGAAGGACTTCGCATGAAGGATGGTGAGGGGGGGAAATTATCAAAATTGATCGAACTTCCTCTCCCATTTTGCCATTATACTACTGAGCGAGTGAGTAGTATAGCCGCGTTTAGGGAGACAGTGAAGGACTTCAGCCTATGATTCGTGAGATGCTCTCCACCGTCTATGATGCACTCTACCCTTTTGCGGTCACACTACTGACTAGTGCTTGCATAATACCGAAAATTTTCAATACCGGTATTTGGAGGCAATTATGCTAATCCCGGTATTGATACCGGTATTATGAAAAAAATAAGTTATTTTGATTTATTATGGTGCCACCCTACCAACCCTCCCACAAGTCTGAGGGACTTGCAGTACTCACCATATTTACTATAAATTAATGACCCAACTCCAAATAGATGGCATTCTATTCGAAAAAGTTTATACAGTAAATTACTAAATTGTAATAAAAATATTATTTTAATTTTTTTTTTTAGCATATTATTATACAACTACTTGGGGTAGATAGAAATTATTAGTATCTAAATATTTATTTCTTAGTTTGATTTTGAAAGTATGCTTTGAGGAAACAAAGAGCATCTAGGGATTGTTCAGATAGACTTGATCTCAGTTTCGTCAGAAATAGGCCTGCAGCAGAAAAGGCTCTTTCTGATTCTGCACTTGTAGGTTTAATTGAAAGCAGTGCCTTGTACAGCTTCTCTAAATTCTCACTTCTCTGTAAAAGTAACTTCCAAGCTTTTAAATTCATTAGTAACATCAAAATCAATGGAATTTTTTTTAGATGGCACTTTTCCTAGTTTGTCCATTTCTTGCATGTATTCACTCAGTAATGAATCTGCTTCCACTTCAGTCTTATTTGCAGCTACATTTTCAGGGTTACATGGAAATTCCTGTTCTTCCATTTCTATCTCCAAATCAACCACATTCTTAGGGAAAAGTCTTTTATGGAGCCTTTCTGCAGTTCTTTTGAGAACTAATTTTGATGGAACAGAAAAACTTTCCTCTTCTTGAACTTTTAAAACTTCGGGATTATGAAGATATTTGATTAAACCTACAATGTCTTGCTGTCTTCTTGAAATGTAACGATTTCTAAGACAATCTTTTAACTCTTTTGCTATTGGATTATTTTTCTCTCCTAGTTTTCTTTGAAATAAAATTTCATTGATGATTCAGCTGTCAGGAGTGATGCATCTTTCGAGCATAACCCTTTAAGAATTATTTCAACAGGACGTAAGGTGTGTCATAAAGGTTTTCAATAATTTCCCACTCTGTTGAAGAAATGGCTAGTGCAATAAATAGTTTTCTTTGATAGAAAGGAATAGAAAACGAAAAAAGAGGTTAACTGCAAAATACCCCGAAACTTTTTTTTTTCTCCGAATCCTCCAAAAACAGTTTATTTGCCCATCGGATGACTAAATTGCCTAAATTTTACAATAGCAATTTTTGTCAATACCGAAAACCTATAATATCGGTATTATTTGTACTTCTTCAATACCGGTATTAATACCGGTATTTCAATACCGGTTTTAACCCCTACTACTGACATCGAACAACATAATTGGATGACGAACAGGTTTCCTCTACAGTCCAACGAATGATATTGAAATTTACCGAAACGTTTAAGCGATAATCGTCAACAGGAATCGGTGACTTATCCTGAATCTAAACACTAAACATTAAAGAGAATGTAGAAAAATACAAACAATGGCAAGAAAAAGAAAGCCCCCCCCCCCCGCCACATCCCCTTTCAAACTGGGGTGAGGCGCCTCATTAACCTAATATTTTTGTCTCTAAAGGGATGGTGGAAGAAGCCGAAGATTAGATAGTCTGAACGGTAATTGCATTAATCCGACCTTCATAATTTCTTGGCCAAGTCTTCCGTCTAACTAATTACCTCAGAAGCTAATTAGGCCTTCTTAGCTGCCGGGAAGCTCTCTAAAACTGATGTCCGATATTGCCCGGCAACGATATTGGAAGCTAATTGCAGTCATTTGTTCGAATTGTAAATAGAGGAACAGTGTTTCTAGCCAGAATGCATTCGAACAAAGGATTTAATCTTATTCGAAACGATATTTTCTGTCTATATATATATATATATATATATATATATATATATATATATATATATATATATATATATATATATATACACATTGAATAAAGACGACCCTAGAATTTGAGATTGGAATAGGGTTCAAATAGAAGCAAGTCGACTTATTAAGTCGAATCCGGCCATACTGGAATTAGTTTGAACTACCATTTATTTCAGGTTAAACTGCAGTTAAATTAGGTTAGGTGAAGGTAGGTTAGGTGAGGTCAAGTTAGGTTGAGCTAGGAACTCGGTAAAACTCAATGTACATTAGTCGAACTGTAATAAATTCCCATTTAGTCACCCTCTGGTTCCAATGATTACGTAAGATTTTGCAGAATGCAAAATGTACCTCACCATGATTTGAATTCAGTATCTCTATGAGTGGAAGTCGCAGGTGCTATCACTATGCTACGACAAGATGATCGTGTATCATACGTGATACGCTATCTATGGCACCGCCAGTGTTATGCCAAAGACATTTGAATCAAATGCTGCCATTGGCTAAAACACCTCTGGTCGCGAAAGTGTTGTGTTTCCTCGGGTGAGGAAATATGCGCCAGGTTGTGTTAGCTCTTACCTTGTAACAGTGTTATCAGTTGCAACTCAAAGGGTCCTGGGTTCGAATCCTGGTGGGGTAAATATTGCATTATGTAAAATCGTGCGTGATTATGCATGATATGGTATGGTATCTCTCTCTCTCTCTCTCTCTCTCTCTCTCTATAATA
>JAJOZX010007749.1:177500-190000 GCA_023014485.1 Bathynomus jamesi | reverse complement strand
CTATGACCTCCCATCTTTCACACGCAGTGTGTTTAGGCATCTCGAAAACCCCGGACCTTGATTTTGGCTCTCTTCTTCTTCTATGGGAGGGGCGCTTTTGCGGGTATTTGCCTTTGGCCCTCCTTCCTGCATAAAATTATATATATATATATATATATATATATTTTTTTTTTGTATATATGTATCTAGTGTTCCTACCTCGTGGTGTAAGAATGTTTGTTTCCGCTCTGTGCTAATGGTAAAATAACTAGTGTTTATGAATTCAGCGTTAAATTCTATCCTATACCAGTGTGTGTATTAAGTATCAGTGAATACTCAAAAATAATTTATTAGGCGAAGGCCGGTGGCATACAGCGTGTACAAAGAAAACCAACAAACTGAAACATTAATTGGAAAGAATTCTAACGTAATAACAGCTTTTGTGAGATTTTCCGAGAGGCCTATAGAGGAGGAAGAGGACCATAAACGAGAACGATGAGATTTCGCAGACAAAATTCGAGAAGAAAGGAAACAGACGAAAGAAAGGAAAAAAAATGGCAAAAAATAGAAAAATGAGTGAGTTGCTGTAAATCCACAAAGCTGAATAGAGTTGGATTATGTTTAATGGAATGCGCCGCGTACCAGCTATGCGATTGCAAAAATGAAGTAGACCAGACCACGGGCTAAAATGCATTCTGTGCAATACATTTAAACATTACGAATGCATAAAGTTAGATAAAATGGACAGGTAAATGATGAATAGAATAAACAACAAAATCATAGGCTTTTATGGCTTCGTGTGCGTCAGGTCAGGTCCATAGAAAACAATAGGAAAGTAGTACAAACGGAAATGAAGAATATTGAAATAGAAAAATCAATTGCAACAGGTTCACTTACAGAAAACCAGGAAACGTTAGAAAACGCCGACATGGGGATTCAGGATAAATGGGATTCAGGACACTGAGGGAGACACACTACAGGGAGGTGCAGAGGTAGCTTTAGACGGAGAAATACCCTCTGCAGCAGATAGAGACACCATGAATACAAGTGAAAAAACACCAAATATTAAAAAAAAACACTGAGTAGAGAAGTGGTGGTAGAACAGAGGAAAGAAATTGAATCTTACAGGAATCGTAAGAAATCTAAACGACGGACCATATACGAATATTACAAAACAGGTTCGTGAAAATATGGCTCAAACTGCATGTATAATCACCACAAAAAATGTTTTTACATGATGAGGAACGGAAGTTGCTTGCTGCAAACTGCTGTTATTTCCACCCTTCTATGTGCAGACAGTTAACTAGAGAGAAAAAATGCCTGACGATGGCGTGCCCGTATATTCACATTAAGGGTACTCAAAGAAGAGAATGAGAAAGAACAGCTCACATCCTTAATAGAAGTAATAACAGTGGCAATGAAGTACATTTTTTAGAGGAAATGAGAATGATAAAAGCACGACTGTCCCTTCTAATGAGAAAAGACAGAACTTCGCAGATATATGCACCCCAGCATTACATACATCACCCTTTTATTCAACATCACCTACCGTTAATACAAAATCCATAATGGTATCAAGGGCCGCACTCCCGGTACTCCCAAATGCAGCGGCCCAACCAATAAAACCAAACAGGAACCGACAACATCGGCCAGGAAACCCGAGCATTAAGATTAGAAACCCTATAAATTTATTATACACAAATATACAAGTCCTGTATACTGACCATGTAGACTGCAAATTACAATATTTGCAAAATTTAGCTCGGGAAATCAGCACAGATATCGTATGCCTACCGGAAACATACATAAGTGCGAAAAGGGCTGTGAAAACTGCAAGAAGATACTGAAATAGCAATAACTGACTACAACATATGCAAAGCAGATAGAGACGTTGGATGAAGAGGAATGTGTTGCATGATTGCATCTACGTGAAAAACACACACACATGTAAAGTGAAGGTAAACAAATCAAACAGCACACAAGAAATTTTTATTTTAGAATTAAAAGAACTGAACCTAACCATTATGAACGTCTACAGCAGGCCAGGGTTGGCAAAAACCCAGCAAAAACCCAAAACCCAGTAAAAACCCAACTGGTTTTTTGCTGGGTAGTTGGGTTTTTGGGTTTTTGCTGGGTTTTTACCAACCCTGCCTGAGCAGCCATGGGGCAATTATTTGGTCAATGTAATTAATTACTGCCTCCGTGCCCGAGAAAATCACCTCCGTGTGATACGCTCAGCATCCGGCTGCGGGAGTAGTAATCATTCCATGACAAATCAGAGAATTACTGCCTAAGGGCCTACCAATCAGCGGCGGCAAAATGCCAAAGGCGTTTCCCTCTTGGGAAGATCCAAAAGCCGAATTGGAGCGATATAACAAGAAACAGGTACAAGATTGTGGTCGGGGGAGCCCAACGGAGAAAAGAGTGACAGACTAAGAAGAAGGATGAGAAGTGAGAAAAAATTCCAGAATGTTGGGCTTATCTCCAAGGCGATCGAGGATCATTTAAGACAGAAAAGTTGTAAGCTAGTTCACCCGTGATGTTAGTGATGTTAGTGAAATGGGAGGAAAGTCAAAGGTGGTGGTCAACATTGATATCTAAAATGGAAATTTCAACAAAAGGAGAGTGGGATAGAATGTATTCCACTTTGGAAGTGAGGTAGTAAACAATATTTGGATAGTCAGTAGAATTATGAGAAAGGTAGACAGCGCAGATGTATTTAGTTTGAGATTGGCAATAAAGCCGTAGCCAGAGGGTATAGAATTCGGAAGATTAAGTTTGGGAATACGAGAGCAAGTTAGGTCATTGCGTACATTCATTTTTGGAGTGAAATTGAGTATAGAGAAAATAGTAGGGTACAGAAAAGGGGTTGCCGTCAGTCGTCCCAGACACCTGAGTTTCAATGAGGAAGAGAAGGTGAGCCTTGAACTGAAAAACAAATTTAATTATTAAATAATAAAAAAGATGACGGCGGTGGTTTTGTAATTCAGATTAATATTTCTTTGTGAAAACCTTTCCTAAATTGCTTATTTTCGTCTGTTTCGCTTTTATTAAAATGAAAGTTGGCTTGAAAGGTTAACTGAAGTCTTGCCATTTATAGCGTTTCAAAATATAGGTTTCAACGTCTTAACACACACACACACACACACACACACACACACACACATATATATATATATATATATATATATATATATATATACTGTATTGGACTGATTTAAGGCGATGTTTTTTGTTTTTTAAACAAACCTAAAAGTACCAACTTGCCTTATATTCGAAACTGAAGATAATAAGGATGGCTTAAAGTTGTTGCGGAGAGATGACAGGAATAGAATACTCTCCAGAAAAAGAGGAATGCTTGTACTCAACACATTTAAAGGACACCTGACCGTAAGTGTTCGAAAAGATATTGCAAAAATTAATACAGATTTGGTTATCATCTCTGGAGGCATGACCACATAGTTACAAGTTTTTGGATGTTTTTGTTAACAAATCATTCAAAGACAATTTAAGGAAGAAGTACACAAATTGGCTTCTATCTGGCGACCGCATTCTTACTCCTACAGGTGAGAAAAGAAAACCATCGGTCACTCGCCTGTGTGATTAGGTGCTACATGCTTAGGATCTGACTTTTGCCCAGAGTATTGTTCATGGATTCAAGAAATGCATATTTCCAATTCTATGGACGACTCAGGGGGGATATTTTGTGAAAGCACACAACGCAGCACAGCATGGGAAGTGGCTCGAGTGAAAAAGAGAGTGACGATGATGTGCTACCATCATTGAATAATACACCTTGAAATTCTCAAAATTTTCTTAAAGTGAAAAACTTTGTAGTGTTTTTTCTTTCTTTGTATTTGAATTAGAAATTAAATGTAATAATTTATCTGCCATTCTGAAATAATAATATTTCTGAAATAACATTTCGATCTTCGCAAAACTTCTTTCTTTCCCGTGGCTTCTGAAATTAGTGGTCGACTTATACTCGAGGTCGCCCTATAATCGGCCTATCGGCTAAAGTATTAATTCTTAATTGAGAATAAATTCTTAATTGAATCTGATTACTTCTTATCTTACATTTACAGGACAAAATTAATCTCTTTCAGATGTCGCTGTAAAAGTGGAATGAATTAAGTAACAGCACCGTAACAGTTCACAAATTAAGCGAAAAAGGTGTACAGCAATGAGAAAGCTTTGATTCTACTTTACGCCAAAAAAACGAAAAATATCCATCGAAATGAACACTTCAGTCTTTTTTATATTGGAAAGGGGATGTCTGTTACGGAATATAAGCTCCTATTGGGGGTGGTTTTTATTTTAACAACAAATGATAAGTGGGAATCGACTGTTTGCGGTTACGGAAAAGTAATAATTTTGTTCAACGTCTAAAAGTGTTTAGACTCGTTTCGACAAATCAGAAGAAGAAGACCAAAATTTGTCATTCTTGCAGTTTATTTTTATTAATAATATCATGAATTCTTTTCGGTTTTAAATCAAAGACAATTACTCACAAATTTAACCAAAAGTTACATTCTTTAAGGATAAATTGCTGATACTGAAGTGTTAAATTAACAAAATTAAATTCTAATTTAATATTTTAGAGGATGAACTTTTCCACATTCTGATATAAAATTTATATAAAAATGACATAAAATCAGTACAGAAATACGAGTATATGAAAAATATACGAAGCAAAAAATGAATTAGAATGTAAAGCTCATTGTGAAATTTCTATTTTATATTATTAATTTGTTTTATATGAACCTGTGAGCAGAACACACACACACACACACACATTATATATTTATATATACTGTATATATATATATTACAGAGAATCTGTGTAACTAGGAATTTCATGTAAAGTTACGTCGTGATATTTTCGTTAGTTTTAACGAAAATATCAAGACTTATGAAACCAATCGTCAAGGGCGTAGAGTTGACCTAACCAAACATTCAATAATTTTCCGTAGGTTTAAATGAAAATATCACGACAACCTTATATGAAATCCCTGAACATTTTAGGGATTTCATGAAATCCCTAGTTACACATATTCCCTGTAACATACACACACAGTATATATATATATATACATATATATATATATATATATATATATAATATACACACCAGGAATAATTCGCAATTTTCACGTCAATTTTATTAAATGTGATACAACCCGGAAGGAAAATGGAAAAAGGATTCCGAGCGCTTTTTCCTTTTACAAGACCTCAAGAATGAACAAAAATTAGACACAATTGGATTCGCTCCCCAAAATGGCTTATTCCATGTGAGAGTATTTGTGTGGTGCCGCATACTGCACATCTCTTCGAAAGGAAGGCAGTGTGCGTTAATATACAGTGCGTGTATATATATATATATATTATATATATATATATATATATATATATATATATATATATATAATTTTTAATCTTTTTCGCGTAATGCTATCTAGTTTGTAGTACAGGTCCGAGCTCAAGTCAATATTTGTTCATGTATTTCATACATACAGTTTCTAATATATTTCTCTATGAAGTTAAAATTGTTGATTACAGGCGTTGTGCTATTCCAGTTGATTCTGTAGCTGTTACTAATTATATAGAGTAATATATCGCACTGTTATTTCAACAGTATCTGACATTTCTTTAGAGTGTAGCTTTTGAGCGAAATTTGGGGCTGCAAAGCTTTACTTCAGTCTCCTTCATATTACATCAATCTATTGTTGTTGTTGTTTTCTGTTATACAATTCACTAAAGTGTTAACTATTGCATTTTCTGAAAAGCACAAGATAACACTAGTTTCGCTCAAGAGTTTCGCTTCACTTGGAAGAAGCTTTTTATTTGGCATCCTGGATGGTATAGTGCGAAGATGTACAGTAGGACTCGGGACATTGCCTCTTCTTTCTTTTTATTAACAGTTAATAAATCTTCCTTTCAATTTAAATCGTATGTCTGAGAAACAAATTTATTAAGTAGCAAAGTATTAACTGTCAACCAGTTTTTTTTTCTCTTGACGCCTACGTTCCCGCGAGGCAAATTGCCCGAATACTCGCAAACGTGAGGCGCGATAGTATTAAAAAGAAACGCTGTAAATTCGCATGGAACATACTCCTGTGCAGGAGTACAGTTACGCGATATTTTTATATGTATTACTTATAGTAGTCGGAAAGTATCAAATTCAGGGTCGTCATGTAGGTTACTTTTCGCTTCTCTCTCCTTCATGTAGTTAAATTGATTACTAATCAAGCCCCAAACCATTACATGTAATTTAGGATTTAAAATTTGCGCGAATGTTTTACGATAAAAGATGATTATTATATAAAACGTAATTTGATGATAATTGAAACCGTGTTTATACAGGGTGGTTCAAAAAGATTTATACAAATTTAACAGCTTATAATTTTTTTGATATTTATCTTAATGAAACGACTTTCAACCCAGCCATGGGTGCCCCAAATCGGGGTACTCATGCCGGTCCCAAGCCCGAATAAATGGGGAGGGTTGGCGTCAGGAAGAGCATCCGGCCGTAAAACCTTTGCCAAAACCTTATGGAATGACAGCCGATGAAGATAGAGCAAATAGAGATAGGGCGTACCTGGAGGCGACGCGCAGACATATCGCCCTAACTCTGCGGAAAATGGACGAGGGCTGCTGTATCGTGAGCGGGTACAGCTAAAGAAGGGAGCTCAGGGGGAGACGGGAGTGAGATTTGGAACACTGAATGTTGGTAGTATGACGGTACGCGCAAGGGAGGTGGTGGATCTGATGGAGAGGAGGATGATGCAGGTGTTGTGTGTTCAGGAGACTAGATGGAGAGGGAATAAAGCCAGGGAGATTAGTGCTGGCTATAAATTTTATTATAGTGGCACATATAGCAGGGAAGGAATGGTGTAGGGATTATTCTCTCGAAAGAAGTGAAGGAGAATGTACTAGAGGTCAAACGAGTGAATGATAGAATGATGAAGGTGAAAATTGAATGAGGTGGAGATGTGGCAAATATACTGAGTGTGTATGTACCGCAGGGGGTATGATGAGATAGCAGGAAAAGGAGGATTTTTGGAGCGGGGTTGACCAGGAAATGCGTGCTATGCCTGACCATGAGCGTGTAGTGATCGAAGGAGACTTCAATGGCCATGTTGGGAATGGCAACGATGGAGTAGGTAGAGTGCATGGTGGACATGCAGTGGGTAGACGGAACCAGGATGGGGAAAGAATAATTGATTTTGCAATAGCATATGACATGGCAATTGCAAATACTTCTTCGAAAAGAGACGGGAACATCTGATTACGTATAAGAGTGGCGGACGTGAATCCCAGATTGACTATATGCTGTATTCAAGATCTAAGTTGAAAGAAGTTGTGAATTGTAAGGTGATCCCGGGTGAAGAAGTAACACCACAACATTGTGTTGTGGTAATGGACCTAAGGGTAAATGGAACTAGAAGAGGTAGGCCAAATATTATCCCTAAAATCAGATGGTGAAAATTGAAGGAACAAGAGTATAAGGAGGCCTTTAGAGAGAGGGTAATGAGGGAATTAAGAAAATAGGGATTGGACGACGTTGATAACTGGTGGCTGGAAAATGCTAAGGTAATAAGGAAAGAAGGAAGAGAGGTTCTGGGAGTGTCATCTGGGAACCGCCAGAAAGATAAAGAAATTTGGTGGTGGAATGAAAAGGTGCAGGATAAAGTGAGAGAGAAAAAAAAGCGTGGAAAACATGGGTCAACACAGAAGAAAACCAAGACAAAGAGAGGTATAGGAGAGCGAAGAAGGAAGCTAAGACTGCGGTGGCCATGACTCCAGATTTGAAAAAATTTACTGGAGCACAGCTCTGAATTTACTTTTTTTCCCCTTACACCACTAGATAGGTTAATGATAGTAAACTCTTGAATTGACGACATACCAATTACAAATTGTTTTAGCTAAACATAATAATACAATAATGTACAGTTTATAACTCACCTTAAGTTTATTTATTCATTGCTTTAAACTTAGTAAAAGTAAGGAAGAGTAAGTAAAAGTAGGTAAGTTAAAGTAAGTAAAAGTAAGTTTAAACTTAACTAAACTTTTCAATTCTAGAGTCATGGTGGATTACTTAAAACCGCACAAGTAATTATCTGGCCAATTTATCAAACCTGGCCGAGATCAATGGAACATAGTCCAATCCTGATAATTTTATATTAAAAAAATATACGTTTTAATAAAATTTTAATTATCAAAACATTGAAGCTTAACAAAAAATAAAAATAATTGTTAAATATGGAATTACCAACTAAACTTAAAATAACTAAATTTGTAATTAAAAAAATTGGTTTGTACAAGAACGTATACGGAAAAAAATTGCATAACGTCTAGCGGATGAACAAAACCCAAACCCAAATTTACTTTTTCTCATGGTCAAATTTACTGGAGCAGTGCTCCCAAGATCCCAGGAATCTGGAGTCATGGCGGTGGCAAAGGCCAAAAGCGAAGCATACAGAGATGTATATGAGGAACTTGAAACAAAAGAAGGGCAAAAGAAAGTATTTAAAATAGCAAAGGCAAGAGATAAGGTAACTAAGGATATTACACATATAAGGCAAATAAAGGATGAACATGATGGAGTGATCTCTAATATGCAGGATATTAAGGCACGGTCGAAGGTTTATTTTGAAAGGTTATTGAATGATGAAAATTTTAGATTGATAAGGAAAGAAGGGTTACCAAACGAAGGAATAGTTATGTGTGTGGGAAGAGAAGAGGTGGAGAGAGCATTGGACACAATGAAAAATGGGAAGGCTACAGGGCCTGATGAGATACCAGTGGAAGTTTAGAAAAGTTTGGGGGTAGAAGGAGTAGACATCCTTAGCGATTTGATGCGCAAGATACATGACCAGGAGAGAGTGCCAGAAGAGTGGAGGAAAAGCATACTGGTCCCAGTATTTAAGGGAAGGGAGATGTCTAGGAATGTACAAATTATCGAGGGATTAAACTGATGTCCCACACAATGAAGGTCTCAGAACGGATTATGGAGAGCAGGTTGAGGGAAGAAACAAGCATAGCGGAAGAGCAGTTTGGCTTCATGCCGTGAAGAGGAATAACGGATGCCATTTTTGCACTTAGACAGTTGATGGAAAGATATAGAGAGGAGCAGAGGGAGTTGCACATAGTGTTCATAGATCTAGAGAAGGCGTATGACAGAGTACCGAGGCAAGAGGTGTGGAGGTGTTTAAGGGAAAAATTAGTGCCAGAGAAGTATGAGAGGTTGGTGCAGGATAAGTACAAGGGATAACGTACTCAAATACGATGTAGCGCAGGATTGACGGAAGGTTTCGGAGTGAAAGTTGGTGTCCATCAGGGATCGGCCCTGAGCCCATACATCTTCGGCATTGTTATTGATGTAATGACGGAGGAGGTGAGGGAGCAGGCGCCATGGTGTATACTCTCTGCTGACGATGTGGTTTTGTGTGCAGAGAGCAGAGAGGAGGTGGAGAGGAAGATGGAAAGGTGGAGGGCAGCACTGGAAAACCGAGGTTTGAAGATTAGTAGGGCGAAGACAGAGTACATGAAGTACAAAGCGGGACAGGGGCAGAGAGATGAGGTGCGACTCCAAGATGAGGTGGTGAAGAAGGTGGAAAGTTTTAAATATTTGGGATCGTGGGTAGAGGATGGTGGAGAGCTGGTAAGGAAAGTGAATAATAGAGTACAATCAGTATGGAATAATTTGAGGAAGGTGTCTGGGGTACTGTGTGATAAAAGAATATCAATGAAACTGAAAGGGGAGGTATTCAAGGCGGTAGTGAGGTCTGCAATGTTGTATGGTGTGGAAACGTGGCCTATGAGGAAGAATCTGTGGAAAAGGATGGATGTAGCAGAAATGAAGATGTTGAGATGGATGCGTGGGGTTACGAGAAGAGACAAAATTAGAAATCAGTTTATTTGTGGAACGACGAAAGTAATAAAGGTGTCAAAAAAAGCTCAAGAGAGAAGGCTTAGATGGTTTGGACATGTCATGCGGAGAGAGGAGAAATATGTTGGGCGACGAGTTATGGAGATGGAATCACCTGGAAGGAGGAGAAGGGGAAGGCCGAGGATGAGATGGAGAGTGTGTGTACACAACTGTGTGGAGAATTTTACGGGAACAACAGCTTTACCCATATCACATTCAGAGAGTACAAGTCCTTACTGAAGCTGATTTCCCACCACGAAAAGCTTTTTGTACTTGGTTCCTTCAACAGTGTGCTCGCGATCCTCTTTTTCTCTCCTCCGCGTTGTTTTCTGATGAGGCTGCCTTCACAAGAAATGGCGTGATCAATTTTCACAACACTCATCACTGGGCCGAAGAGAATCCGCATGTCATCATCCAGTCAAGACACCAACAACAATTTACTATCAATGTATGGGCAGGACTTATTGCCGACAACTTAATCGGTCCTTTTGTTTTGCCTGGAAGATTAACAGGAGAATCGTATTCCAATTTTTGAAGGAATGATTTAAGCGATTTACTAGATGAAGTTCCTCTTGGTGTCCGACGTCGTATGTGGTTTATGCATGACGGCGCTCCACCTCATTTTAGTCGGGTAGCTAGAGATTATTTGGATGATCATTTCCCTGATAAATGGATAAGCCGTGGAGGACCCATTGCGTGGCCTGCTCGCTCCCCAGACCTGAATCCAATCGATTTTTACCTGTGGGATCATTTGAAATCCATTGTTTACGTGACACCCATTAACAACGTTGAAATGCTTCGCCAACGTGTAAAACAAGGATGCCAGAAAATCCGAGCAATACCTCGAATGTTTGAACGCGTCAGGTAGTTTATGGGCGAGGCGTGTTCAGGCGTGTATTCAAGCGCAAGGAGGTCATTTTGAGCACTTCCTTTAAAGGTAAGGCGGACACTTGCTGGAACACATAACGGGCTGTAACTCGGAAACAAAGCGATTTCGGGCATATGTTTATATAAATTTTTTCATTGTTATCCTATTTCATTTTTAGATAACTGTCTTAGGAAAGCCAAGAATAGGTATTATAATAATGAAACTGTAAAGGAATTTGAGCGTAAAAATATCCTTAGCCTACCTTACCATGTTAATTTTTAATATCTCCCGACTTTACTTAAAGCAATTGGCATCAATGTAGTCTTTAAGTACTGTATAATAATACTGTTAAATCATGCCTAATAAAGAATAGCCCGGAAAATGTTATTGGATGTGTGTATTCGATCGGATGTACACAATGTAACTCAGTGTATATAGGTTAAACGGGAAAAACGTTAAATATTAGGGTAAAAGAGCAAATAATTCTAACGCATTGTTTAACCATATGTACAGATGTAATCATAGTATCAAGTGGGATAGTTCTGAAGCGCTCGTTAAAGACAGATATAATTAAAAGGCGTATTTAAAATACCTTTTGCCCTTAATCAACTCTTGTTAATCATGTGCTAATCTTTTTATTTCTCTATTCCGTTGTACATATGTATATTTTTCGTCATCTCGCCTCCTCCCTTCATTCCCTGACGAGGTGTACTTCTGAATACATGAAAGGACTTGGAATCATTTTTCTTTTTCCCTGTGGGTTTGCATCATTCATTCATTTCACGTGTTTAATTGTGAAATTCATCCCATATATATATAATCTCCAAAATGAGGGGTGAAGGATGCTACAAACGGCTCAAACACAGGTTGACCCCCGAACAGCTGTTCAAAGGAAACTGAAGCAAGTATATAATATATATAAAATACAGTAATATACAGCGATAACGCGGCATTTGATGGCGAGTATCCGAATAATGCGGCCAAAATATAGGACTATTTTTACTACACGGGTCAAGACACAAATAATGTACTTTTAAATCTAACCGGGCAAAATTCAAACCGGTTGCTCAACAACCGCGGGTAGAAGCGGGTAGACGCCAGTCGAGAGCAGTAATAATAATAATGATTGGGGTTGTCTAACCTCCTTCACAACATCTAAGGTCATATGACGGAGGGAACCTACAGCTTTACGTGGGATCCGAACCACGGGTCGCTAATAATCTGGGCGCGGAGGACGGTCTCCCATCCAACTACTACCCAGACCCAATATCGCTTAACTTCGCTGATCGGTGATGGCTGATCGGAAGCGGTGTTACGACATTCCAGTCGAGAGCAGTGGTCAGTACTTACGTGCTTACACGGCGTGTTTCGAAGCTGTGAATTGTAAACGTTATATTTTACATTTTTAATAGGATCTACACGTCTATTATGCGTTTAATTCTAATCAAATTTTAATTAAGAGTCAATATTCTACAGTATAATATTACCCTAATATTTCAGGTAAAAGTCGGACCGCGATATCGCGAGAATCTCTCGGGACAACCCCGCGTTATCAGCGTATTCTACTGTACAATTATGCAATTCTATCCTCAAAATATGAGCCTCTGAACCAAATCCATTTCCTATTCAAAGAAGATCCTTCGATTCCAATTACAGGCTTGAAAATCCGAGATCCGAATTTGAATGAAGAATTTTTCTATAAAAATTGTAAAACCCCGAAAT
>JAJOZX010007749.1:52500-172500 GCA_023014485.1 Bathynomus jamesi | reverse complement strand
GGTTACAATTAATAAGGATATTTTTATATTTTATTTTTATTTCCCTCTGAAGCTATTTAAATAATTTTTGCTCCTGCATTAAAATACCATAATAAAAGGGTCCAGTGATTCAGTACTCGTTTTACATGAAATTCCGTTTAATATTTAACTGTAAAGGCATTATTTAGATCCATGCTCCCCATAAATGATTTGGGTTACTGAATTATTCATCCTATACGATTTATAGGCCACCACCCGTAGCTCATTAGGTAACACCTTTTCCAAAAGCCGAAGTGAAGACACTGATGTCCGGGTTCAACTCCCTGTGATGCTAGTACTAACTATGAGTTAATGCAATAGCTTTGTGCCAATTCCTGGCTCTCCTGACTGATTACTATTATTCGATTTATAGACTACTCATTCGTCTACATTTTAGGGTTCGAATTATTATCGGCATAACGAATTATAGTTTTTTGGAGGTTTAGTGTGATTCATATAAAAATTTTAATGGTTATAAACTGGTAATTAGCTCTAGCTTTAAAGTATCCGTGCATGATGGTTAATAAATTATTTGTACGTAGGGGCGGACTGAGCAGTCGGGCAATCGGGCATGGACCGAGAGCCAGGGCCATTAGGGGTCCCGGCAGTCCCGGCCGCGGTCATCATAAAACAGTGTGTGTTCTCAATTGAGTCAAGTGTCTAATCGAACTGAAATATGAAAAGAAATCTGATTTCAAGGGGCCCAGGACCTCATTATGCCCGAGGGCCCAGGTTGCTATCAGTCCGCCCCTGCTCGTACGTCTGACATATCACTAGTAATATATTTACACAGATTTTAAAGAGTACTTTTTTATGCAATTTTAATTTCATTAAAATTTTTTTTAGGTATTTTCTATTTCCATTTTTTGTTTACTTTTAAATTTTTCTTTAAACAAAACTTTTATTTACCTGAGTTATCCCCGTCATTTTCCATTTTCTAGCCACTAACCTGCAAAGAGAAACGATATCATAAGTAGAGAATCAGCACAAATAAGTAAATTCAGTCCCTTTAATACAATTAACAAAATAATCAGACGTCTTAAATACATTCGAGTGTAAACATCTCACAATACAGGCAACAACTCGACAGTAATTAAAACAGCATCAAGAACATTTCTAAGAACAACAACTTTAGAATAAAAAAAGAACAAACAAACAACCATTTTTACTAAGAAAAAACGAAAATACAAAAAAACAAAAACTAAAAATTTAATTTTGTTTTCTCCTCAAATTAACTTTCTCTCGCTCGTCTCTGCAACATTTTTTCAGGAAACTTTTTCCTGATGTTCTTCAAAACAGCGAGTTCTTATACAAAGTAGGAAACAGCGATTGACTGAAATCTTCTTCAGCTGAAACTTTATTTCGAAAATTCCCGCGAACACTTTTTCTTTTAATTTTCTAACAGAGTTCGAATCCTTGCTAAAGAAAAGTTTCTCCGAAGGAATTAGATGATATTTTAGTCGCCATCCGTTTTTTCTACTCGCATTATAGAAACTTTTGGAACTGTTTTTCGTGGCAAAATATTGAATAGTTCATGAAAGAGTATTTTTTATTCGAGGAGTACCTTCGTCTCCACGATTAATTCGAAGGAAAAATATCAGCCAACGCTTTACAAAAACATTTTTAAAAGGACGAAATCAGGGATTTATACTTATTTTAAACTTAAATATATTTATGAAGATAATATGTACCAATAATAATAATAATAATAATAATAATAATAATAACAGTGATAATATAATTTAAAATATCCTAGTTTTTCAGTTATAAGTATTAAGTTTTCCTATTTCTTCTCGAAAGAAATATCGAAGGAAAGTAATAATAATGATAAATAATCAGTAGTAGTAGTAATATTTATTAAATTTTCCAAATTCCCCAAATTTTATCTACGTACAAAACTAGGGCAGTGACCATACCTCCTTTATGCCACATTACAGTGCCTTATTAGTGAATTATTGAATGAATTTCTAACAAAACGTTTGATTCTCAGAATTGAATAAAACATTTGTCCTACAAGAAAGGAATGAAAATGTCCCAGATCTTTCGTTGATGTAAAAAGAGATCGTCTGGAAACTTTGCTGATTAATTATTTAAGTACAATAAAACTATAACAGCTAAGCTACGCTAAGTCATAACAGATAATACAACAATTAATACTGTAGAATAACAGGGACTGTGGAACTCCCGTTTCTCCTGTCACTGTCCTCCTCAGCTGTTCTTTTTCCCTGTTTCATCTACCCCGTGAGCAGTCCAGCATGCTCTCAAACACACATTTCTCTCCTTATTTTTCACTACACATACAGGTATCTTACACACTTCATAATCTTTTTAAAATAAAAAAAAAACAATAAAAGCAACTTCAGGAGCCTCGGAATTCCCTGGAGAGGGGACAATAAATGTTCTCACTTCTGGCTACCCCACTGCCGATACCAGGAACGCAGACCCTGGCAGCGGGGATTGATCTGCTAATGCCCATTTGAGATGTTCTGGGCCTCTGCTTGATTCACTTTTCATAAACTTCTGCAACATTTGTGGCCTTTCCTCACAGTTTCAATCTGTTGAACACTACCTCTCCTCTTCTCAAGTCTCAACCTCACCTTCTCTTCCTCACTGAAACTCAGGTGATAGGGACGACTGTCAGCACCCTTTTCTGTGCCCTCTTACTTTCTCTATACTCAACTTCATTCCAAAGGTGGATGTTGCGTATACGTACGCAATGATCTAATTTGTTTCCGTATTTCTGAACTCGAATCCCCAAAATTCTATACCCTCTGGCTAAGACTTTATTGCCACTCTCAAACTAAATACATCTGCGCCATCTACCTTTCTCATAATTTTACTGACTATCCAAAATTCTTTGACTACATCACTTCCAAAGTGGAATACATTCTATCCCACCCTCCTTTTGCTGAAATTTCCATTTTAGGAGATTTCAGTGTTGACCGCCACCACCTTTGACTTTCCTCCCATTTCACTAACATCCTTGGTGAGCTAGCTTACAAATGTTCTATCCTGAGTGACCTAGAGCAGATTGTACAGCACCCTACTCGTACTCGTACTCCTGATTGCCTTGGAGATAGGCCCAGATTGTACAGCACCCTACTCGTACTCCTGATCGCCTTGGAGATAGGCCCAACATTCTGGATTTATTTCCCACCTCTCATCCTTCTTAATAAAAATAACCTTGGTTTTTAACTTTACTTGTTCTAACGCTATCAGCAACAGAGAGTAGGCTTTCGGAAGGTACGTCGCCATCCAACTCTTGACTCTCAATATTTCTGCCCGGAATCGTGCAAAACCTGTTGTTCAACTCGCCAAAAAAATTCCTTTATCCAACAAAAATGTGAAAACCTATGCAATTCTAATTCTTCTTGCTCTTTCTGACATCAAGCTAAGAACCTCTCCAACAACTTCACTTCTTCTTTCCCTCCTCTTTTCCATTCTGACGGTCCAGTTGCCGTCTCTTCTCTTGACAAAATTGAACTCTTCGCTCAAACTTTCGCCTCTAACTCAACTCTGGACGATTCCGGTGCTGTCCCTCCATCTTCTCCTCCCTCCGACTTAATTATGTCTGAAATTAGACTCTCGTCCAAAGATGTTTTTCTGCCCAATTTGGACTCAACTCTAGGAAGGCGTGCGGTTCTGATGGTATTCCTCCTGTTGTTCTCAAGAACTGTGCTTCTGTGCTAGGTAAACTCTTTCGTCTTTGCCTTTCATCTTGGACATTCCCTTCCTGCTGAAAGTTCGCTTTCATTCACTCTGTCCCAAAGAAGGGTGGCCCCTCTCAACCCTCTCACTGCATGCCTCCTCCTTTAAGGAGAGCACGCAGTACAAGAATTTCGATACATTCTTATTTTTTTCTGTCCAGTTCTCTGACGCAAGGGTTAATCGGTATTTTTAATCTTTCATGTACCCAACCAATCAACTCTGGAACAATTTTCCTCAATCCATCTTTCCCTCTGTCTACAACCTCCAATCTTTCAAACTTAAAGTTTCCAGGCATCTCGAAAACCCTTGACCTTAATTTTGTCTCTCTGTGGGGAAGGGGTGCGTTTCGCGGGCATTCGCTCTTGGACCCTCTTTCCTGCATAAAATAAAGATGAAAGTATATTTAAAAAAAAACTAACATTCAAAGGTCACTTTGAACTCGCATCAAACAAATTGTTAAAATTCATTCGTGCGTTTCATAAATTGTAATATTTCAGAACCTATATGCTGAATTTACATTTTACCTTCGCACTCTCTTAGATCCTACAGGGTGACTCATAAGTTCTGTCCCAAAAGTATTCATTGTAGTTATTTTTAGGGCAACTTTTGAATCACCCTGTATATAGCAGCAGTTTTATATGTGTGTGCTGGGGGAGGATACCTAAAAACTATTGCATAAAAACATAAACTATCAAACTTATATGAGGTGCTAAAACCAAGGGAAATAAGTTCAATATTGAAATCATTAAAACTAGCTAAAGGACCTAAACAAAATGAACATCTGTTCGCATTCATAAAATAGTTTATAATGAATATCTTGCGTTAATTATGTAAAATATACCCAACAACCAAGTAAATCATTTAAGGAATGCGAGAGGCGTGACAACTATTATTTCCACTTGAAATATCAAGGAGATCTCCCCCATTCAAAGAAGTTCATATTTGGAATAATTTAATAGGAAATTTAAAAGCGAACGCCTCTTATGGAAATTTTCGAATTGAATTAAACAATAAAATTTTAAAGTTACGTTTTCCTTTCAATTTTCTCTCCACATTTCTATTTCCTTCATTTCTCCTAAAACGGCTTTAGAGAAAATCAGTTCCACGTTTAAATTTCTGTTCCAAACTCTTTTGGGCGTACAACAATTACATATTTACTTTAAATTCAGTTATAAATAAATATATGCGATGTGTAGTACACTATTTAGTTCAAATACGAACCCCCGAGTCACTATATAAATCTGCCATATAGTCCTATTTATATAGATTGTGTATAATCAATGTAAGTAAATTTTGGCATGAAAGACGCTTCATATTGCTTCAAATTTGGCAGTTCATTGGATATATGGCCTGAGACTGTTTCCTTATTGCAATGACTGTATATAACATATCCTCCTCTCTGTACTTATCTTTTGAACAGTAAAAAAATATGAATTTTTGATGTGAACGTTATTTTAAGTACATTAGGTACAACTGTGGAAAGAAATTCACCGAAAAATATAATTTAAAAAAAGTCCCCCAAAATTACTAATTCGTAAACTTTAGGTTTTGTCTTTGAAATTCTATTTTTCTCTCTTTTCGTAAAAAAAGCAAGATTAAAAAAACTAATAATAATTTTTGGCCCTCCTTGTGATCCTATTTGTGTGGTGAATTTCTTTCCGTATTTGCACACAACTGAATTAGGGTATAATGAATATGTTACGGCCTTTTTGCGAAATCGGCCTTTTTGTTAAAAAGGGCCGACTTAGATTAATTGAATGACCGGTTAGGTCAACTGTCCGTTCTTAACGATTGGTTAAGTCATGATATTTTCGTTGTTTAACGAAAATGTCACGACTTAACCCTTTTGCAAAAAGGCCGATGTCGCAAAAAGGCCGTAACAAATACACACGACCATGAATGGGACACTATCTATATTACACTTAAAATAAGCACTACGTAATAACAATTTTGTTACTTTAAAAATGAAACAATTCACTGCAAGCATTTACACACTACTTACAAGTATGTTGTCATGGTTATAAACTGAAAGACAGAAATCACACAAGAACGGAAACAACAGAAAGACAGAAAAACATATAAATAAATAAATAGATAAATAAATAAATAGATAAATAAATAAATAGATAAATAAATAAATAAATAAATAAATAAATCAAATCCTTAAAAAATGCATGGTATAGTTTAGATTAAGTGGTTTAGTGTTCATGCTATATTTTATTTTCCACTGTCCTCTAGTGCGTAAGTGGGCACACGAGATCAGTGGACGCGTGCTGTGAAGGGACTCTGAAGCTATTCTCTTCATTACACTTTTTCCAACTTTCCTATAAATCAAATTTCATAACTTTTTTTGTCAGTAGTATCCGGTGGAAGAGGGAGAGAGCCTTGTCTGTTCTATACTTCACTATTATACTATTCCTGTCTGAAAGTTTTACGCGTCCATAAGTGTAAGCATGTAAAAGGTTACAGTATTCTCTATTTTCACTTGTTTTTACTTTTTTCCCTTTATTTTCTCTGCTCTTTTCTTGGGCTAACGTAGAAGGTATCATACGCAGAAGGTATCATACGCAGAAGGTATCATACGTAGAAGGTATCATACTTTCAGTGAATGAGACGAGTATATTTATTCGTAATACTAAATAACCCATTTTGAAAACATTTGAACAAGCTTAATATATATATATATATATATATATATATATATATAGAGAGAGAGAGAGAGAGAGAGAGAGAGAGAGAGAGAGAGAGAGAGAGAGAGATGACTGCTTCAGCGACATCTACAGACAAGCGTCTATTCGGATGTTCTCCTCTGCACAAGATTTCCTTCAATTGCATTCAGTGAAACCACAAAGCTCCATTGTTCTTGACCTGATAATGATTTCTCACACCTGGCTTGAACCCTTCCCTCATTTTCGATTCTGAAACGAGCATTCCTTCAGAACCTCACCAGTCATTGGTAGTCAAGCAGTAAAATAACGTTTGCTCTGGCAAAATATTCATTCAATCTAACAAACCACCACGTTGACCTATATTAATTTTTTAACTTCAGTCACGTCTAAATTGATTTAATCACGTACCATCCTTATATTCGTCAACCATTTAATTTACTATTGGGCATTTTTGTAATCAACATTAATCAGCAATTCATGCACTTTTTTACTAAGCAGTTAATCAAGCATTATAACGTTATTCACTACACTACATTAATTGTAACCTCCTTTGTGACTTTTATCATTGCCTTTATTAGGTTTAATTAAAGAAAAATTCAACGAAGCTTTTTATCTCCTTTATTAACGTCATTTATTTTTATTTGATCGTAAGATCTGGTGACCGAGCCTCAAGCAATTGTTTATTTAATAATTAACTTAATTAACATATATTAACCGTCAACTGGCTAGTGTCTACACACAACACACACACATTATATATATATATATATATATATATATATATATATATATATATAGAGAGAGAGAGAGTCGTAAAAGCTCAAACTAAATGATTAATTGATACAAATTCTATTAAGATATCATCACACTCGTAACTGCTGCCAAAAATTAAAAAGTTTCTTCCTCTATTAATTTCTCTCCTTTTAATGTGTTCTTTCTGTATTCATTTCTCTTGGGTGAAAATCATCATTTATGAATTAAGTCATTTATAAATTACTTATAACCAACACATTATTAATATTATATTAATATTATATAATATTATATATATATATATATATATATATGCATGCGCCTCGGTGATGTAGTGGTTAACGTAGCTGACTACGAATCCATCGGCCCCGGGATCGAGACCCTGGTGACGGCAGTCAGCGCGCAGCAAAACTCAGCTGTTCATCCTTCCACACACTAAAAAGAAAGTGGTTGGTAGATAAATGGGTACCCTGAGTAGCTTAGTGGTTAAGACGCTGGGCTGCTGGTGGGGCGTGGTTCGGATTCCACGTTAAACTGTAGGTCTAAGGTGGAGTGACAAGACCTTCGTCAGAATGAACAATTCGGACGGAAGCTAACCAAGGTGTGTGTGTGTGTGTGTGTGTATGAGAAGAACATGAAGTGGGGAGGGGGTCTCGCAGGCCCTAGATGTTGAGGCACTCCTCCCATATTTAAGCGACCACCCAATCCAGGAGATCGATCCTCGGTGAAGGAGAGGGCGGATGGGCTAGTGGGTAGAAGCAGACTCCCTAAACCGGTAACTGCAGCAATGCTGCCAGGGCGGAAAGTCAGACTCTTTTTTTAACTCATATCAACCTCCCAAATGAGGAGCGTAATGTTCGACATACTATGAAAATAATGTGTGGCAAATACAGTAACTTAATAGTTATTCAAGTGAACATCAAAGCCCCGTCCCTGTGGTAATCACAGGAAGAAGAGCACAGTTTAACCCCTATAATGCGAGTCAGTGGCCTGAAGGTATTATTGCGAAAGAATATATTTGTTTAACAGGAGAGTTAGTGGCACTGAAAGTAGCAGTAGTAATAATAGTCGCTTGAATGATAATACCTAACAACAACAACAGCAAAATTTTCTATTATTCATGGTGGCTACAACTTCCAGTTGTAGATGTTCGTAAAATTTGCGACGGTGCAGATCTGATACATCTGCTAGACTCCTAGAGCACTAAAGTTTTAGGTGTTCATTCACGATGACTTTATAGTGCATACTATGCGTCCTCAGCATAGTAGGCTATTTATCAAACGAGTTACTAATACTATACGGTAGGCCCTTTGGTGGAATTGGGTTGTTCTTAAGAAAAAATCTGACACGATATATAAGATTTTTAACAAGCGATAATGCAAGGTTGTTAGGAATTGAATTGACTGTGAACAACGAATGCATTTAATCGTAACTGTAATTTACCATATAATAACGGCCCCAATCAGAGATATAGAAAGATCACGTCAGGTGCACCATAGCCGTACGACGCGAATCATGGAGTGACTGTTGAGATGGACACTTTGTGAAGAGGGTCCAGAAGTACAGGGTGGAATCATCAGCATAGGAGTGGATAGGACAGGAAGTACGACTTAATAGATCATTGATAAATAAAAGGAAAAGAGCGGGTGACAGGACAGAACTCTGAGGAACACCACTATTAATAGCTTCAGTAGAGAACAGTAGCAATCTACAACCGCAGCTATAGATCGGCCAGAAAGGAAATCAGAGATGAAGCATATATAGAAGGATAGAAACCGAAGGAGGGCAGTTGGGAAATTAAAGATTTGTATCAGACACTATCAAAAGCGTTTGATATATCTATCCCAATAGCAAAGGTTTCACCGAAATCCTGAAAGGAAGATGATCAGGAGTTAGAGAGATATGCAAGATCGCCAGTAGAGCGTTCCTTGCGGAACCCATACTGACGATCTAAAAGAAAACTGCGAGAAGAGAGGTTTTTAAGAATCTTCCTATTAAGATAGATTCAAAAACTTTAGAAAGGCAAGAAATCAAAGGAATTGGACGATAGTTGGAGGGTTGAGAGTGGTCACCCTCAGGGGCGTACCTAAAGTATTTGGCACCCGGGGCAGATCCTTCCTTTGGCAACCCCCATAAATAATTTTAAAATTTAAACAGAAAAATATATTATGTTTGCAAGTAGAGTTTTAAATAGTACAGTACTGTCATAAGCAAATTGGAAATAAGAAAAATGCAGGACATTAAAAATTCAGTGAACAGGTAATGCTGCATTTTATTTTATACAAAAAACACAGGAAATCCAGTCTCAACGCTCAGCCTATTCTTCAAAGGTAAATAGAGAGGATTCACAGTCTTTGCTTTCGAGCCTTAATTTCTGCAAATTGATCAATGACCTCATCAAAATTCACCTTCTTTGCATATTCATGTTCAATTGAAAGTAAAGCCAGATTTGTCAATCTTGTCTGACTCATGGTCGAGCGAAAGGAATTTTTTATCAATTTCAATTTGGAAAAACTTCTTTCACATGAAGCAATGAACACACAGACAGTCAAAAAGAATCTCAAACACAGTGACAAGCTTGGCAAAGATTCACAAAAATCCCATTTCACAATAAACTCCAGAAACTGCAATGCTGTCCATTTCTTTGCCTCTTCAACGGTGATTTTGGCAGCTTCCAAATGCCTCCGAAGTCGTCCAATTTCCACACTGATAGCTTCATCAGAGAATTCATCGAAAATCTGAGTCAAATTTGGAATATACTTTCGAAGTTCTTCTTCTATTGCAACAACCAAAGTGTTTGACTGAATAATAGCGAAGATTGACAGAATTTGATCCATTGTCTTAGAACGAATCTCCAATTCTTGCTGAAAGCGATCAAGACATTCAAACATAGCCCTTTTTACTTCCTCTGGCAATGTGAGACCAGCATCCTTGTTATCTCTCCTGGCATCCTTTTTCGGAGCTTTACTCTCCCTCTTCTCTCGATAGAAATGTCCATTTCCTCACACTTTGTGGTTGCATAATGAATGGCCCTCTCCACAATTTCATTGCGCTGATCTTCAAGAGACAGTTTTAGAGCTTGGAGCTTCACAATGCACTTTTCAAGGCTGATTCCAACTGTTTGCAAATACTTTTGTGTGAGATTAATTTCTTCCAGGACTTCACACCAGAAAGAAAAGTAACTCAAAAAAGAGAAATCACATACAGCAGACAGAAAATCCGAACTGATCCTCTTGTGTCCACATTTTCTTTGGGATCTCGCAGTACTTCAAGGGTTGAGGTCAGCTTTTCAAAATTTACCTTCACTGGTTTCACAACGTCATAATGAGCACTCTATCTTGTCTGGGAAAGTCTTTTGACTGTCATGCCTACATTCTCCGTCAGCACTTCCCATCGATGAGTTGAGACTGAAAAGAAGGAAAAGACTCTCCAAGGTTCCAAAAAAGTCACACATGAAGAAACGCTTCCAAATGAGTGCACTCCGCAAAGGTTCAGAGAATGATTTGCACAAGGAACAAACAAAGCCTTGGGATTAATCTCTCTGATCTTTGACTGAACACCACCATGAATCCCAGCCATAGTTGCAACGTTGTCATATCCCTGACACGGCACAGGTTTATGTCCAGTCCATCTCTCTCCAGATGTCTCAGGATATCCCCTGTCAGCTCAGCAGCAGTCTTTCCGGCAATAGGGAAGAAGCCCAAGAATGATTCCTTTACTTCAACTTTGTCACATTCAATATGGACGTATCTGATCACTTCGTTTGTAAATTTTGTATTGCCAATAAAAATAAAAAAATATTTTATAGTGGAAATTAACATTAAGCTGTTGTAATATTTGAACATTTTAATTTTTTTTCTTTGGCGAATTTTTCATTTGGTTTGAAAACTTTTACTGGTATTTCAACTCTCCCAATGGCACCCCCTCCTGGCTGTCACCCGGGTGGACCGCCCCTCTCGCCCCTCTTAGTACGCCACTGGTCACCCTTCTTTGGGACAGGGTGAATCAAAGCGAACTTCCAGGATCAACATCTGACAAAGGAGTTTATTAAAGGTAACATGGAAATCAATACCCGGTCGTTCCTCCCTTTGCTGCAATAACAGCACGATGAAAATTCCCCTAATCACGAATTAAACAGTGACATCGTGTTTGAGGGAATTTTTTACCACTCTTCTGTGCAGAATCCTTTCAACTGCGTAATATTTGATGGTTTCTGGCATGTACGATTGTACGGCTCGCTTCAGCTCTCTTCAAAGCATTTCGATCGGAGTGAGGCCGGGGTCGGGACTTGGGTGTGTCACCCAAGAACACTATATTTCTTTTTCAGTAACCAGTTCTTGGTTGAATTACTTCTGTGCTTTGGATCATTATTGTGTTGTAGCACTCCGCCACGTCCCAGATGTAGATTACAAACAGATAGAGCGATATTTTCATCCAAGATCCGCTGATGCTGTATCGAATCCATCTTTCCCTTGATGACGGCGAGTCTGACAGTCTCTGAATCGGCAAAGCAGCTCGAAACAATAAGGCTTCCTCAACTGTTATTTACCGTAAGCACTACGTTCTAAGGCTGTATCGGTTTGCGCCACACGCAACGTGTCTCACCCGTCCAAAGTACCTTTTTCCCAGTGGTAGAGATATCGTGCAAGTGAGCCCCAGTGAAGCTTCGTTCGTCAACTGTGTTTCTTCAATAACAGAAGCGTTCGTCGTGCAACCCGTCCATGAAGTCCTGATCGGTTCAGGACTTTTCGTATTATGGAACGATGAACGCTTGTGTTGGTGCTTGCCAAAGATCTTTGAAGGTCTTTAGATGTTGCGTTCGCACTACTGCTACTGCTAACCTCACGAACGAGTTTCTCATCATCCTGGGTGAGATCTTCGGTGGTCGGCCACTCCTAGGCAAGGTTGTCGTAGTCTTTATGTCCCTCCATTTGTAAATAATTTGACGAACAGCTGACACATGCATTCCATATTTCGCTGATATCTTCTTGTATCCATCCCAAGATATATGAGCACTGACAATGGCCCTCCGTAGCTCATTAGAGACTTCCTTCAATCTACGCACGATACCCGATGCTCTTTACGTTATCTGCACCAAAATAATGATTGAAATGCAAAGGAAACCAATTACAAAGGTGATCAATCACATTAAGATTATATCACTACGTTCATAATAGGAATGCTACTTCATACGAAATGAAATATGTAAGCAATGCACCTTCGTTCAACAAATTTATGACAATAAATGATTCACTTACTTTCGCGCAGCATCGTGTTCACAGCTGAGGGCACTAAGAATTTTGCGAGCGAATTATACATGCGTAAATTATTTTCGAATGGTAGAATAACGTTGCCAGATATGCAAAAGGTTTGTCATATGCAGGTACAAAACATATTCTTCAGCCACATCCATACAAGGGCTACGTCGTAGACAATGTCGTAACACCGCTCCCCGTTGCTCAGCGAAGTAAAGCGACATTGGATCGGATGGTCCAGACCATGTAACGACCCGTGATTCGGGTCTCACGTATTATGAAGATTTAGTACGCCACTTCTTTTGACGAATTTTGTTTGAGAACATTGGGCCTTCGGCAAGTTTTCTGGATAGCCATCGACAAAATTGAAATCGCGCAGAGGCATCTGCTGGAAGTAAATTCTGTACCAGTCGGATGTAGTACGGGTGTAACTGTTGTTCCCTTAATGTACGCCATTCGAAAAAATTTGAACTATTTACTCTTGCAGCTATTCGCCTTGTACTTGTACGCGGATCTTTTTGGACAGCTAGAAGAATCTGTTCTTCTATATCTACGTTTTGTCGAGTTCGTGGATGTCCAGCATTCAAATGTCTTGGATGAAACATGCCTTGCTCACGTAGTCAACGATCAATTGAAAGAAATGTAGGCCTCGATGGTAATCGCTTATTTGGATACCTTTCAGCTTACCGGCGTGGGCGGCAGCTGCGTTGCCCAGCATCTCTCTGAACACGAGATGCATATCAGCAAGGTCTTCAAAAGAATACTGTTCCATAACGTCCTCTGACTACATGAGAGTGACGCATGAAATGAAGGAAATAATTCTGGTTTGCAAAATGATAACTAACAAAATACTATCAAAACAAAAGAAAAATAGCTATCTAAACAACCAGACAATTACGACTATGATAAACTTTGATGACTTTCATTTTAATTGGATCGTCCTCGGCAAAAAAGCAATTTATCTCGGAAATGAAGCGATTGCGGATTTATATTCATAGGAACTTTTTTGTTCACTTTGACGTCCTGAATATGTATACTATAGCAAATTTATGAAACATAATTTGATAACACCTTGTGTGTGTGTGTGTGTGTGTGTGTGTATATATATATATAATATATATATATATATATATATATATATATATACACACCTTTTAACTATATAAATTTACACAATACCGAGCACAGCAGAGGTCATATGAATATGGGTTTGATATTTCGTGAATTGGCTATTTGCCTTATGCAAAACAGCAACACGCTTTGAAATTGTCTTTTGGAATGTTGCAGACTTGTTTTGTGGTATTATACTCCATTCCTGTCGTAAAATTTTGGTTCAAAGAATGTTAGGTTGGTACACTTTTCCAGTATCTGGTGGATGAATCAACCAGAATATCTGTCAGCTGGAATATCTTTTGTTGATATTACGTTATGCAAGCAATGTCTGGGGGCTTGCTTCTCTGCCATTATATAGCCCATTATGAAGATAACGTTTCATGGCTCTTTTAGATGCTTAAATGTCTTCCGCTACGTTTGTTGCAGTTTGTTGAGGAATCTCTATCTAGTGACCTTTTCACAGCACGAAGTGTTCTTTCTAATACTTTGGGTGTCTGTGCGGTGTATGTACTCTTGTTTTAGGTTTATCTTCAGTTGTACAATTATTCAGCTCACAGTCGGCATTGTAACGTTCCGCACCTAGCCTCTTTAATAGGCTACATTGTAGTCAAGTTGCAACGATGCTTCCAGTTAGATCAGCGAAGTTAAGCGACGTTAGGTCTGTACAATTGTTGGATAGGTGTCTTTCTTGTGCATTCAGATGGTGTGGCGCCGAGCAGTTCTGAGTTCAATTAAATCTAGTTCCCATTCACATAAACTATGCCGTTACCAAGGAGGTTAAGCGAGACTAAATGTTATCATTATTTTTCTATCTGATAGCGATTTCTTTCAACAATCACAGTGGCCAATTATCATAATTATATGTCCTTTTTCAAAGTCAGTAAATTCCATGAATCTCACTTCGTTGGCATTGGTAATACGTAGTTATTATAGAGGATCTTAAAAAATTATTATTGTATGACTGAAAGTATAGTTTTCATTTTTTCTGGGTGTCTGTTTATTCGGGTGTGTGTGTGTGTGTGTGTGTGTGTGTGTGTGTGTGTGTGTGTGTGTGTGTGTGTGTGTTTTCTAAAGCTTTTTGCATAATAAAATATTTAATTAGCCTTGTTTGTCATTGATTACAAGAGAAAATGTACTTACTTTTTCGTTCAGAAAAACAGAAAAGATCTTAAAAAAGCCTTATTTAACATACGCAAACAAATACAGGGTGTACCAAAAGTCCGTTCTCATAGGGAAATAAGATGTAACAGAACTGATCGTGATGAGTTTGTATGTATTACCTGGCAACACGTAATACATACATGGAATGCAATTTGAGCATGTACTGGATTAACTGCGAAGTTGATTGTATTGTTTGTAATGTATAGTTAAAACTATTTTCTTGTTCATTCTGTTATATCTTATTTCCCTATGAGAACAGAGTTTTGTTACACCCTGTATATGCAGAATTAAAATAAAAAATATATACATTATTTTTTTATCTTCCACCAACCATATATAAAAGAATTTTCTTCTGTTTTTTCTACACACGAATTGAATATGTATATCTTATGCGTTAATGAAAAATTATGTCCCCAACTCCATTATATACGTTTAAAACCTAATTTTATTATCCCATTCTAGAAATCCCATCATTTACTTCCTCCTCCTTCGCATTTTCTTCTTACGACGCCTTTTTTTCTTTTTCTCTCCATTGACTGCACACGATTTATTTTTGGTTCGTCGTTCGCTCGAAGTCATGCCGAAGAGTGGCGTGTGCCTTCTTCACACGCCCCCGAAAAAGTCCCGCGATGACGACGACGTTCCGCCGACAGGAAGAGGAAGGGGGTCGATAAATGCAAATGGAAGTCATTGGGATGCATTCCGCGAGGGTGAAAATAGTTCAAAAAGACCGCCGGTTCAGAGACCAAAAATGGAGACAAATTTAATGGGGGAGGAGGGGTCGTTAATGCATGCATGGGGAGCGTTGAAAGGAGCAGCAGCTGCTCCGAAAGACGAAGGTAAAGAGATACATAAAGGAAGAAGAGAAGTTAAACTTTAATCACTACAACGTTTTATGATGATAACAATTGAGCCCAACTTCGCCCTAACTTAGAGCATCTCTTATCACACACAATATATATATATATATATATATATATATATATATATATATATATATATATATATATATATATAATATATATATATAATATATATATATCAAAGAGAGAGAGAGAAAAAATTTCTCTCAGACTTGTGACCGTGTGTCGTATAGAAACTTCATTCGTGGAGTGGAGTTTTATCTTTCCTCATAAACGTGATACATATTTTGTTTGTTTTACATTAGAGAAGGCGGCAGAGGAAAAGAAAGCTGGCACTGGGTGCCAATTCGTTGTTTAGATTTCATTTTTATTGTTACGTACCAGCGATACTGTGAGGACAGAATATACTGTATATTGATCGCATAAGCCAGAAATGAAGGTTTCATCATAAAACAAAGAATACGATCAACTACTACTACTACTCTATCACTACTACTACTAC
Source organism: Bathynomus jamesi (assembly GCA_023014485.1). Taxonomy (NCBI): domain Eukaryota; kingdom Metazoa; phylum Arthropoda; class Malacostraca; order Isopoda; family Cirolanidae; genus Bathynomus; species Bathynomus jamesi. The sequence continues at coordinate 156,458 of JAJOZX010007749.1, read as the reverse complement.
TACTACTACTACTACTACTACTAATAATAATAATAATAATAATAATAATAGCCTTCAAATCACAGTCGTCCTTCTTACAGCATTATTGAGAGAAAGGGCGATTAAATCTAAACCTATTCTATCGGAATAGAGGATAAATAAGAGTGTGTTCTATATGCTTTCTATTATAACTATGTATCTCTATAACTTAAACTGAAATACATATACATTTATAACATTAAAATCAAATACATTATATTCCAATTTATTTTTCTTGGTTATCAATTAAACCTACAAAGTTTATCAAAGTAGGTTTAACATTCCCGCAATGGTTGGGAAGCGTTGATGGAACGAATTATTAATCGATGATGGAAGAGCTTCAACTAAGCGGATAAAAACATCCATAATGCACACAAATGAAAATAGTTTTTAAAGTCTCGTCTTCAAATTAAAACAAAAAGTTAGGAAAGAATAAGAACTATGTTAGATTTCTCTTTTCATTAATGTTCATATTTTTATGAGAGAGAGAGAGAGAGAGAGAGAGAGAGAGAGAGGAGAGAGAGAGAGAGAGAGAGAGAGAGAGAGAGAGAGAGAGAGAGAGAGTTACAAGGACAAGAAGAAGCCTCAAAGACCTTCCGGTAGACTCTGGGAGATTCCTGTTATTAAACAAGTTTATTTTTCTTTCAACTATTCTAGCAGTAGTAGAAAACTAGATAGAAAAGTATAAGGTTCTCTCCCCACCCTCCGCTCCTTCCCTGCCAGAGGCAGGTACGGAAAAAGGTTGAAGAAAATACCTTGACCCTGGAAAAGTAGCCAAGGAAATTTTATAGGAAAGTGGAGAATATATAAAAAGCTCTATAATTAGCTTGCCCACAGAGACACCGTGCAAGCGAACTCCTGCAGAGTTACGTTATGTTTGTCTTAAACCATGAGAGTATTCAGTACTTTGTCTAACCTATTTTTAAATACATTTACACTTCGGCTGGAAACAACCTCTGAGGGAAGTTGGTTCCAGATATTAACTATTTTATAGGAAAAGAAATTGCCGCAGACAGGTCCTAAATGTCTTTAGTTCCAGTTTAAACCCATTATTTCTTGTAGGATTGGCATTAAGTGAGAATACGTTTCTGTAATTTACCCTGCCTATTCCATTGAGCATCTTGAGGACTTTAATAAGCTGACCGCGCAACCTCCTCGTCTCTAAGGTAAACATTCTCATTGAAGGGATCAATTTTGTAGCCCTTGCTTGTACCCTTTCCAACCTTTCTATATCCTTCCTGAGGGATGGAGACCAAAACTGGCCACAATATTCCAGTTGAGGTCTGACTAGTGAATTATGAAGAGAAATTACCCTCACTCATTACAGTCTCCTTGTTCCGAAACTGGAACTGTCTTTTAATATAACCTAATATTTTTAAGATCTTCCTTTCGACTTCTGCACAGTGCTTCGACGGTTTCAGATTATTGCTGATATAGACTCCTAAGTCTTTCTCTAGATCGGTCTCAGTCAAGTTCCTTCCCAAAAGAGAGTAATCGGTCTTCGGGTTTTTATAACCTATGTGCATTACCTTACATTTTTCCAAGTTGAATGGCATCTGCCAAGTAGCAGACCATTCGCCCAACCTGTCAAGATCATTCTGAAGCGTTCTTACGCCCTCCTCAGTACCTACACTACTTCCTAATTTCGTATCATCTGCAAATTTGGAGATTGTACTTCGAAGCCCGACATCTATATCATTGAGAGAGAGAGAGAGAGAGAGAGAGTTACAAGGAGTTACAAGGAAAAGAAGTACCTCAAAAGGCCTTGCGGCCCATACCGAGGAGGTACCAATGGCAACGGGTGCCAGGGAAAATTTTCTACACCCTCAAATAGTGTGCAAGATTTGGTCTAACCTTTTCTTGAACTGATCCACACAGGAACTGTTCACAACTTCTGAAGGTAACCTGTTCCACGTGTCACAGATCTTACAGGTAAAGTAATTCCCACACACACTAGTCCTAAACCGTTTCAAATCAGCTTCCAACCATTGTCGCGAGTTGGGTTATCATTTAAACTAAACATGCTTCTAAAATCGACATCTTTGAACCCGCGTCACTTAAGCGTCGATTGTAGCCCATATGCCTAACGGAAGGGATTAACTTTGTGAAATTCTTCAGCCAGTTTTCAACCCACCTACCTACTACTTCCCCCCAATACCCAGCACGCGCTCTTTGGCCATTAGCCGGCGGTGAGGTACCTTATCAAAGGCTTTCTCATCAATCGCCCTACTCTTATCATACTCACTCAACATGACGTGAAAAAAATCGAGCAAGTTGTGAGACACGACCTATGCCGTCTAAACCCATGTTGGAGTCCCCAAGTAGCTTGTAGGAATCCAAATGGTCAATAATCCTACCCGCTATTATCCCCTTTAATTATTTACCTACAACTGGAGTGAAATGGTGTTATTTATAGAGGTTCCAAAGCCTCTCTTCCCACGCATGAGGTAGCAGTAGGGTCCTAATCGTAAGAGTAGAGAAAAAGACAACACTAAAAGTTTTTTTTTCCTGCAGTCAGAGGAGAGCATCCTTAACCTAAGCTAAAAAGACAGAGTAGGGATGGGAAGGGGTCCTAGTAACCCACGGGACAGGTTTGTACAACAGACTTCACCCGTCCTCCCGAAATAGAGAGAACCTAAAGGAATTGGCAGCCAATTTCTCTAGAATCCCACGACTCGGGACCGGATGGCTGTCACACCCAAGTATAAAGTTTACAACACTCAGAAGGAACGTGCATAACCTTTATACCCCCTGCGGAGAGAGAGAGAGAGAGAGAGAGAGAGAGAGAGAGAGAGAGAGAGAGAGAGAGAGAGAGAGAGAGAGAGAGAGATTAAATAAATTGGTATTAAATATTAAGAACATTTCCTGGATGTTTATTTGAAGGGGAACACCACAACGCACGTCTTTTTCAAACAGAACTTCAGCAAGTTGGCAAATTTTATTTACATACGAAAAACAAACAAATTGCAGAGAAAGAGAGAACGCGAGTTCGTTCAGTGATTGCTCACTTTGGTATAATGTGAAAGCGTTGATTGTCTAATGGTAAAACATTAAGTTCCCCTCTCTCTAAGCCATTGTTCCTTCTTCATCCCAGTAATAATGATAAATAAAGGCGTCCCATCATTGCCCGCTAATTAAAATTGGGTGAGCGCTATCCGTAGATTGTGACGCCATTACGGTCTTCGACATTTGGAGTGCGCTCCCCGTAGATTGAAACGCCCTGGAAGCCCCCCCCAACTTGGAAGCTGCGTCAAAACCGAAAGAGAATAACAGATTTGGAGTCGCAAAGGTCGAAATGTCAAAATTAGCGTTAATAGAATGCTTAATGGATTCATGAGGGATTCCCTTAATTGAGGCTGATGAGGAAATGTTAAGACGAGAGTTTAAGATGAACACCTTTGTACGGTCCAATGATTTGAAATTAAAATTGGGATTTAAATTTTAGAACCATGTTCCTTTCTCATTTTAAGTAGCCTACAGTACTTCTCTTTTTCCTTGGAAATTAATAGTTGTTGTTTTATTGTCAGTAAATGTCGTTCATAACTCGACATAAAATTCCTAAATTGAACTTTAAATACAGGGTGATTCAAAAGGGTGTTCCTAAAAAATAAAAATTATTAAAATTTTTAGGGGCAACATGTTTCTGCACCACCCTGTATTATTCGTACTTTTAAAATTTAATGTTTCTCTATCACTAATGTATATTTTGTACAGCAAACAAAAATTGCTAAGAATTCCTCGTGTACAATTTCCCTAGAAAATAGTATATGCAAGAACACCGTCAATATGGAGATGTACTTTCGAATTCCAAAATATACTGCGCAAAATACATACATACATACATACATACATATACATGTAGTTATTATTTACCTGAGACAGGAACCAAATTAAAGTCAGAATTGTTTCGGTGTTTGTCATTGATAAACAAACGTTTTAAACCTCCACAGAAACGAGGTCGGAAAGTGGTACCCAAACTCAGAAGAATTAAGAGAGAATCCGCAGAAGGGGGAGGAGCGAGTGTGGAGTGAGGAAGTGCCCCTCCCCTCGAAGAAGAAAAGAAGAAGAAAAGAAGAAGAAAAAGAAGAAGAAGAAGAAGTCGTCGTCGTTGTGGGTCATAAAAATGAGTTCTAAAATTGCGCAAATTACCTTTTAATACCGCCATTTCGGAACGACATCGTGCATTGATTTGATATACGAAATAACGGGGTTGGAGACCATTAAAGTCTATTACTCAGTCTCGCAGATAAAAGGAATTTTTACCCTCTTCGCCGCAATTATCGCCCTCCAATTCATTTATTCATTTATTCATTTATCTACATACATGAAATTACATACACAAATGAATTAACGCAATACACTCTATACACGAGTTAAGGACTCGCTGTTGTTTACTGCAGTTATGACCCGACAGAGATGGTTTTCATTTGTTTTTCTATATGTCATTAGTAAGTTCATTTCGAACCACAGAACACAATTACGTTTCGGCGCTCAAATGAAAACTAATTGCTCGAGTTAAGAGGATTTCTGCGTTAATCTTTAGAATTTTATAAGTAGAATAGGAAAAGATAATTAACAGGATACGCGAAACTATATATAATGGGGGAGGGGGTAATGGGGGGAGGGGTAATGGGGAGAGGGGTGAAGGGGGTTGTGCAACAAGTGGGGTGGGGGTTAGCCCCAAGTTGCATAGAGGGGTGAGGGGGTTTTGGGGGAGAGGGAGAATGACTTGCCCCCAAAGGGGTAACCCTAACGTGCCCTCACCGTAGGCGAGTTTGCGAAGCACAAGTCCCGCCCGTAGGGCAGGGAGCCTAAGGCTCTGCTTGTATATATATATATATATATATATATTATATATATATAATATATAATTATATATAAAGGGAATCTGTGTAACTAGGGATTTCATGAAATCCCTAAAATGTTCAGGGATTTCCTGAATAGAATAGAATAACCTTTATTATTAATAATTAATAAAATAAATACATTTTTTCAATTTACAATGACATGAATAATTGTGAAGCTCGACTATTTATTTATTTAATTTGGCCCTTAAGCTTTAGGCTTTACTGGGATCTTATTAAAAATAAGCAGCTAGTTGTTATTAATTAATAATAATAAATAAATAAGTAAATAAGTATTATTAATAGTTAAGACATGTATTATAATATTAAACAATATTAATGGACAATATTAAACAATATTAGTGGACATTAATCCTAGATTTTTGTTATGATAGTATGCCATTATTAATCGGGATTTCAACTTGGTTTTAAACAAATTTACATTCACAATATTCTTTATATCGGCATGCTAGTCATTCCATAGTTTCAATCCAATGAAAATGGGTAGTTTTTGAGGTGAAGACAATCTAAATTGAGGTATAACAAGCTTTGATCTATTTCTGGTCTGATACGAGAGGCTTTCTTGATGAGTTACAAAATATCTATTTACCCATTGCAAATTAATGATTTTGTTCTTACACTTGTAAATAAAAATAAAATGTGCCAGTTTGGTTATATCGTTGTGCTTTAGTAGGTTTAGCTCTTTTAAATAATGCACTAGACTGATCAAGGAAATCAGCATCAGATAATATCCTTATTGCTCGTTTTTGGATGACAAAGATACCATTTAATGCGTTGTTAGCAGAGTTCCCCCAAACAAGGGCGCAGTATGTTATATAAGGAAGAACAAGAGTATGATAAAGAGTCAATAAAACTTGTTTAGGGACTACATCTCTAAGTTTAAACATTATAGCAACGCTCCTTGAAATCTTTTTCGCGATATAATTTACATGATCACTCCATTGCAAATTCTTATCTAGCATTACACCAAGAAATTTTGTTACAGTACACTCCTTTATGGCGATTTCATTAACATTAAGTTCATCAAGATATAAATTTCTTTTATTAGTAAAAATCATGAAATTTGTTTTACTGGTATTTAGGAAGAGTTTATTGGTGGTCAACCATTTCATTACACTGATGAATTCTGAATGAAATATATTCTTAGCTGTATTAACATCTTACAAGAAAAAGAGACAGTTGTATCATCTGCAAACATTATGAAGTTCAGTATATCAGATGAACGTGGAAGGTCATTTATATATAATAAAAATAACAGTGGACCCAGAACTGAGCCCTGTGGCACACCATGTTTGACAAGCGCTTTAGTTGAGCAAACCTTATTTACTGATACAAAATGATATCTATCGGACAAATAACTTTTAAACCAATCACTGATTGCTCCTCTAAAGCCGTAACAATATAATTTATTAAGTAGAATATTATGGTCTATTACATCAAACGCCTACTCAAATCCACAAATATTGAACATTATTTCTTTGTTCTCCTTAGCTATATTTACATTTTCCATAAGATTTAAAATAGCCATTTCCGTTGTTTTATTATTACGGAAGCCATATTGATTTGGAGATAATAAATTGTAGGATTCTAAATATCGCTGCATTCTACTTTTTACAGTTTTTTTCAAAAACTTTGCTGAACACAGATAATGAACACACCGGCCTGTAATTTGTTGCTAGTGTAGGATCACCCCCTTTAAAAAGGGGTGTTATACAACCAGTTTTTAGCATTGATGGGAATATTCCTTTGGAAATACTTTGATTGATAATTAATTTTAGCCAAAGTTACAGATATCTTATCTTTAACAAGTTTCAATATAGGTACAGGAATGCTATGAATGTTATTTTTTGTAATTTTAATTTACCAATAATATTCTGGACCTCAGTAGAGGTAGCAGGAACAAAAGAAAATGAATTTAGTGGGCTGGGTGGCATATATTCTAGAGGTGAGTGATCATTATTTATTAATTGTGAGCGAAGCTTATCCGCTATTGAAGTAAAATGTGCATTTAAAGAGTCTGCAATAGCAGTATCATCAGTAATTTCTTTATTATCAACATTTAATTTCTCTATTGAATTTTTCTTAATTTGTTTTCCGAGAAGAGTGTTTGTGGTTGTCCAAGTGTTTTTCATGTCTCCTTTATGCTTGGAAAATTGATTGTTATAATACTTATATTTTGCAATTTTTATTATTTTAGTTAATTTGTTTCTGTATTGAGTATATTGTATTTTAGAAATTTTGCTCTGCAATTGCAATTTGAATAATTTACCTCTGTTCTTTATTGAAGTGATAATTCCTGGAGTGATCCATGGACTTGCGACACTTTTGGGCGAAACTGTTTTTCTCCTTAAAGGAAAGCAAATATTAAAAATATGGAATAAGGTGTCATAGAAAAACTGAAACATTGATCTGGGTCATTTAAAAGTTCGTCACAGTCAAGTCGAGTATTTTCTAAGGCCCCCAATAAATTTTCTTTTGTTAACTTCTGAGAATATTCTGTAATCAATAGTTGTTTTGTTCGCAACCTGAACAATGTTATTGAATATAGGTTAAGTCGTGATATTTTCTTTAAACCAACTGGAAAATTATTGAATGCCCGGTTAGGTCAACTGTACTTCCTTGACGATTGGTTGGGTTAAGTCGTGGTATTTTTGTTAAAACTAAAAAAAATATCACGACTTAACCTTATATGAAATCCCTGAACATTTTAGGGATTTCATGAAATCCCTAGTTACACAGATTCCCTGTAACATACTGTATATACCTTTCAACCTTTCAAATGTTCCGCGCGATGAGTCCTCATTTCACGAAGGTCAAGCTTGTCGCCCCTCTTCTCGGGTTGGCACGGTGAAGTAGTGAGTTCGTTTCTTATACTCTCCACTTCACATAGCCAGGTACGCCCGGCTCATCGGGGATTGTTCTGAGCCAGGCGTCCAAGCCTCTTTTCAAGATGTCCACTGCAACACCGCTCGTGTTCCTCAGGTCTTTGGGCAGCTGATTAAGCAGTTTTGGTCCTTTCACAACAAAACTATTTTCTTTCAGGGTTAAGGATGTTCCCTGTCTAGCCTTTAATTTGGGAACACGACACAGTCTTCCTTTTCTACTTTCCACTGTTGTTTGGGGAGTTACAGGGTTCAGAGTAAGATTAGGGACTAGTTTCTCCATTATTTTCCAAGTGTAAATAATGGTGTATCTCTCTCTCCTCCTTTCCAGTGAATATAGGTTTAATTCACGTAACCTTTTCCAGTAGTTTAGTTCTTTGCACCCCTTGATCTTGGCTGTGAAGCTTCTCTGAACCCCTTCTAGTTGTCTAATGTCTTCTTTTTTCCATGGGCATGTTAGGATCGAGCAGTATTCCAATTTGGGTATGATCAGTGTTTTCAGTAGAGGAATCATTATATTCCTATCCCTTCGTTTAAAGGTTCTCAGTATCTGCCCAGTTACTCTCTTTGCTCTGTTTACTGCTATCTTTAAAATTTCTCTGAATTTCCTGTCCATTTGGAGTATAATATTCCATGGATTTTAGGTCTTCTCTTTTTCCGTACCGTAACAGCTGAAATTTCCCAGTGTTAAACTTCATATTGTTGTCTTCCGTCCACTTGTAAATTCTGTTCATGTCTGTTTGTAGAGATCCTGTATCTTCTGGGTTTCTTATTTTTCTACTGATTTTTGTGTCATCGGCAAAGGATGTTACTATGCTGTCTCTGGTAACGTTCTCATCTATGTCAGTTAGCATGATTATGAATAGTGGAGCTAATGCTGTTCCTTGTGGTACTGAGCTGAGGACCTCTGATTCTGATGAAGATGCTCCTTGTACTGTAACGACTTGCCGCCGCTCATTAAGGAAATTATATATCCATTTCCCTACTTTTCCTGTTATTCCCAGATACTTCAGTTTATCTATTATGATTCCATGGCCACACTTGTCGAACGCTTTGGCAAAGTCTGTGTATATTACATCATAGTTTCCATTACTTTCCAGTGCATCATAATGTTGTTGTAATGTTCCATTAGCTGTGATAGGCATGATCTGCCGAAACCCATGTTGGTTACCATTTAATTTCTTCTGAGTTTCCAAAAAGCCATAGATTTTCTGTCTAACTATTCTTTCAAATATTTTAGTGAGATGAGATGCAAACAGCGCTGGCCTATAGTTTTTGGCCTGGGATCGATCTCCTCCTTTATATATTGGGACTATGTTCGTGCTCTTCAGGATGCTCGGTATTTCTCCCGTGTCTAGTGATCGTCTCCATATCCAATATAGGGGCTCAGCGATTGCATTCTTGCAGTTTTGATCAGTGTGGCATTCCATTTGTCCGGTCCTGCAGCTGAGTGTGCTTTTAGTTTCCCAATAGCTTGTGTAATATCATCTGTCGTAAAGTCGAAGCCCGTTATACTTTCCCCTTGTAGTTCTTCTTCAAAGAACGCGTTTCTATCGCATATCAGTTTGTCAGTTTTGGGATACTGAAAGATGATTCGTACTGAGCTCTTAATATTTCAGATACTTCTGTTAGATCATCAGATAACGCACTGTCTTCGTTCTTTAAAGGTCCAATAGTCGTATGGTTTTTCGACTTCCTTTTTGCAAAATTATAGAAGTACTTTGAGTTAACCTTTATCGCCTCTATAGCGTCGCCGCCGCCTTTTTCTGTATGCTTCTCAATTAGTTCCTGTATGTCGCAATCTATACTCTGCAGTTTATCATTTAATATTTTTCTGATGTTGTTATCTTTACAGTTACTTAATTTTGCAGTCACACTTTTTCTCTTTCGGAACAGTGACCTCTTTTGTCTCTCGAACCTGCTTCTCTTTCCCCTTTGTTGTATTTTTGGGACATGTCTTTCCACAATTTCCAGCGTCTTCTCCTCTAAGGTCATTAGCATCTCTTCCGTTGTCTTGGCCTCGAAGATGGATTTCCAATCTATTACTTCTATGCTGGATGCAACACCTTCCCAGTTTATAGCTTTGAAGTGAAAATTAAAAATTTCGAATTTGTTTCTTTCTGTTGTTCGTGTTCTTTCCTTTCTTGCTGCTTTTATATTGGTTGTTATTTCAATAATGTTGTGATCCGATATTATAGTTGGGGATATTTCTACATTATCAATTAGGTTGCTGTTGTTTGTGAGCACCAAATCTAGGCAGTTGTTTTTCCTTGTTTTCTGTTATTTCTTGTGTTAACATAAATTCATCAGCCAGAGCTCGTAGCATTTTTACCTGCTTCTGGTCTTCCCGTGTGCCCCCTTTGTCCTGGTGTACACATATTTTTTCCTATCCTTTTATATTTCATGAATGGAAAATTAAAATGGGATATCCGCATCATTTTTAACACCCGCATCCGCACTTCTGACTGAGGATGTTATGCGGACATTACCTCTAATAAATTATGCAATTTACAATTAAATTAGCTTATAAAGTAGCTTATGAGGCCCAGTCATGCACATTTCATGTAAAGTATTAATTATTAATGAACAAACAAATATATAAACCTCAAAATATAAATAGCTGGTAACACAGAAAACTGAATGAAACTTGTTTCATTGAATTTTCTGTGGCTGAAACTCTTGAGAAAGTTATTATTTTTACATAATGAAAACATTAATATTAATTTTAATTCTTATGCCATGATAGTAATATCACGAAATTTGAAAAATTGTCATATATTCATAATTCTATATTATATTGATAGATTAACTAAATATCCGCATCCGCAGATATTGAAATTAAAGATCCGCATTCACATCCGCAGATGTTGAAAAACTGACATCCGGTCCACCACTAATTATATATATATATATATATATATATATATATATATATATATTATATTATTACACACATATATATATATATATTTACACACACATATATATAATATAATATATATATTAGTGGTGGACCGGATGTCAGTTTTTCAACATCTGCGGATGTGAATGAGGATCTTTAATTTCAATATCCGCGGATGCGTAGGAACTGTAGGAATTATGTAATCGACCCGTGGTTCGGATCCCACGTGAATCTGTAGGTCCCTTCCGTTATATGACATTAGATGTTGCGAAGGAGGTTAAACAACCCCATCAAACTAAATTATAAACGGATAACAACAGCGACAGCTCAAATAATTCGTATTCTAAAATATAAACAAACCAATCATCCGACCTTAATCCGACCCATTTTAAAAAATAAGAACATTAAAAAAACTCTCTTAATCCTTTACACAAAAAGAACTACGTAGTTTAATCGTTTCAATCCTATAATCCTATCCCCTTAAATACAAGGAAACTAAATCAATAATTCTATACGATTAAGTACTCGTATGTCTATTTCACGTATCACTCCTCGCCTCCCTCGAAACTTGACCCTAAATACGTGTTTTATTGTGTTTAATCGCGACTTGTAGGTGTTCCCTTGTTTATTTGCGTGTGTATTTGATATCCGGACAGGTTTTCCCACCGGATAGGGTTAGAAGGGTTCCCTAGAAAATAGTATATGCAAGAACACCATCATTATGGAGATGCACTTTCGAATTCTAACATATACTGTGCAAAATACATATATAAATACATATATACATACATACATACAATAATAAAAATGATAATAATAATAATAATAATAATAATATAATTAAATAATTACCGTTCAATATAAGCAATAAATATATCCTTAATTTTCTAAATTATCGGTACATGAATACCTTATTGATTACTTTCCTGTATTTTAATTTCTCAAGTTTCACAAATGCATAAACAGATTCATTGTGGACGGATTTCTTTAATTTCCCTTTGAATGAAGGACAATCGAAATTCAACTTTCAAACGCTACATATCATATCGTTAATAATTAATTATCGTAGGCAAAGATTTCCCTACAACCTCCTTCGAGCGATTAACTAGTCTCCTGCAGTGTTGCCAATTTAGTCATTTTCCAACTAGATCTATAGTTGTTGTTTTAAAAATTTTCGAGTAATTCAATTTAGCTGTTGGTTGGAAATTTAGTTGTATAATCTAATTTGACGCTTTGATACTTAAACTTACAATACTTACACTTTTCCTCTGGTTTTGAACAGTATATCTCGGAACGCTAACAAAACATTTAATTAATTCCTATCTGTTTTATATGCTGCAGCTCAGAGTGAAAATGAAAAGACAAAAGCTTTAATTCGTGTCATGATTTTAAAACCAGAGTTAAATCTAATAAAATGGGCGTGAAGCATTTTTCACATTTTACTTTGGTGTCATACAGAACACCTTCGCTTTCACAGTCTCACCCCTCAGCCCCTTGAAAATTTGAACACCCCCTCTAATTTCAATTGATAGGAAAAACTCTGACCGAAAGTATCCCAATATTTCAGATATTAATTGCTCTGTAGAGGGCAGCACAGTCGTCTAAAGGCATAGTAAGCTTGTCTTCTACCTATTACTACAGTCAGTATTTATAAGTATGGCACGTGTCCTGTGCAGTAGTGAGTCCGTTACATACATACTTTGCATCCGATGGCAGAGTCTGAGTGTGGTGACATCCCGAAGAAAGTTCGATCGTATGTGCATTGTCCCGATCGTTGCGTTTTAAGATGGCAGTGTTATGGTGTGGGCATGTTTCTCAAGGTCTGGACTAGGATCATTAGCGTTTATGAAGAGTATAATGACAGTCAGGGATTATTGTGGCATTTTGAACAACAGTGTCATGCTAACAATGATGAAATTTCATGGTGAGGGCCCGTACCCGTATGGAACACAACATCCCCTGTCACAAAGCCCAGAGTGTAAGCCATTGATTCCGGCAGAATAACCATGCTCAGAGCCCTGAACTCACTCTGATAGAACACCTCTGAGAGGAACTACACCTTTTCACTCTCAAATTAAAACAACTGAATTTCAAATTAAAATAAATGAATTTCAAATTAAAAGAAATGAATCTCAAATTAAAAGAAATGAATCTCAAATTAAAACAACTGAATTTCAAATTAAAACAACTGAATTTCAAATTAAAACAACTGAAGTTTAAATTAAAGCAAGTGAAATACAATTTAAAATATATGAAAGTCAATTTAAAACAGAGATTGTGTAAAATCTGAATGTGCATCGAAAGCTTTTATTTTATATCTGGTGGGAGTACTTGGCATCTGAAACACGTTGGCAACATTCACAAGTCCCTAGCAACCGTTGCTATCCATGACTCGACTCTCTCAGTTACCAAGGACGTCCTCTCTGACCCGGCCAGCTCTCACTCGCTCTCACAGCTGTGTATTTCAAGGTTATTAAAAGAACTGAGTTACGCTTTACTGTGATGATTTGGATTATTTTTACAATATAAATTTCTACAGGGTGATCCAAAAGTCTCTCCACAGTTATTTCACGTCCATGATTGAATAATGGGAGCTAGGCTATTAGGCCTTTTGTTTAGGCTACATCTATCAAAGCGTAGGCTATTAGGCTGTTTCTTACTGCGGAGAGACTTTTGGATCACCCTGTAGAAATTTATATTGTAAAAATAATCCAAATCATCACAGTAAAGCGTAACTCAGTTCTTTTAATAACCTTGAAATACACAGCTGTGAGAGCGAGTGAGAGCTGGCCGGGTCAGAGAGGACGTCCTTGGTAACTGAGAGAGTCGAGTCATGGATAGCAACGGTTGCTAGGGACTTGTGAATGTTGCCAACGTGTTTCAGATGCCAAGTACTCCCACCAGATATAAAATAAAAGCTTTCGATGCACATTCAGATTTTACACAATCTCTGTTTTAAATTGACTTTCATATATTTTAAATTGTATTTCACTTGCTTTAATTTAAACTTCAGTTGTTTTAATTTGAAATTCAGTTGTTTTAATTTGAAATTCAGTTGTTTTAATTTGAAATTCAGTTGTTTTAATTTGAGATTCATTTCTTTCAATTTGAGATTCATTTCTTTTAATTTGAAATTCAGTTGTTTTAATTTGAGAGTGAAAAGGTGTAGAACGGTGCAGAAGGAACATACAGCAGAACCCACATTCCCTCGCCGCATTGGAAACTGCAATTCGGGAGGAATGGACCAATATCCCTCCTGAAACCTAAGAAAATATGATTGAAAGTGTTCTCGAGATGATTGAGGCTAAGGATGGGTCCTACATCTTATTAAATGCATTGCGAACATTTTTCTCTTATTTTATTTGTTTTCCCAGTACTTTTAGTAGTGTAGTTTACATAAGCAAAATCTTTGGCGAAAGCAGACGGCGCGCACCCAGCTGTTCATCCTTCAGGAAAAAACAGGTTGCAAATAAATGGGTACTCTGGGTGGCCGAGTGGTTAAGACGCTGGGCTGCTGATCGGAAGGTCGTGAGATCGAGTTTTGGCAGTGGATTCCACGTTAAGCTGCAAGGCCAAGGTGAAGTAACAAGTTTGACCTTCGTCAGAATGAACAATTCGGGCGAAAGCAAAACCAAGGTTAACCAGGGTGTGTGTGTGTGTGTGTGTGTGTGTGTGTGTATATATATATATATATATATATATATATATACAGGGCGTCCCAAAAAAATGTATACACACTTTAAATACTTATAAAGGCAGTGTTTATTAAAATACATTTCATTTTCAAAATGTAATAGAATCTACAGACATTATTTAATTGTTTTGTCAACGCCTGTTTTCAAACTGACGTCCGTTCTGGTCCAGGCACTGCTGATAACGCGAAGCAATGGAATCGCAAACATCACGAAACATTTCGTTTGGTATTTGTGTGCATTCTCGTTCAATGGCTGCTCTCAATTCAGCGACTGTTGCAGGTTTTATAGCGTAGACTTTGTCTTTTAAGTATCCCCATAAAAAAAAGTCTAGTGGTGTGAGGTCTGGTGAACGCGGAGGGTATTCTACGAAACCCCTTCGTCCAATCCACATCCACATCGTGCCAAGTACCACTCGCAATACTCCACTCTTCGGTCCGGATCATCATCTTCATTAATAGCATGGACTAATCTTGGAATGTAACTTTTCCATTGACAGCGCTTCAAAATGCGTTGGACAGACGATTCTGAAATTCCTACCTCACGACTCGCTTGCCGCACAGATTTTCTTGGACTTTGGTGATACGTTTCCAGTACTCTTTCTTGCTTTGTGGGCTTGTCGATGTCCGTGGTCTTCCGGAACGCTTCTTGTGGACATTCTGAACAGTTCCATCGGCTTCAAACTTATCTCTAATTCGAGTGATGGTAAGTCGCGTTGGTGGATCTGTTTGAAACTCCCTCCTAAACTGTCTTTGCACTTCAACTGCGTTTTCACACTTCCAGTAGCATTTTAGAATGAATTTCCTTTGTTCAAAGCTTAGTCTGACTGCCATTATTAATTCTAATGGGTTTAACTTGGACAGAAAGAAACATCAATTGAGCTATCAGCTGTTAAAGTGTGTATACATTTTTTTGGGACGCCCTGTATATATATATGCACTAAAATCACAGAATAACACGTGATCTTATTAATAAGCAAACAACCACAGGGAAAAGGAAACACGAAGTCCGAGCGCTTTCGTGATATATTCACATTATCAAGGAGAAACAGATAATGTGATAATGTGATATATCACGAAAGCGCTCGGACTTCGTGTTTCCTTTTCCCTGTGGTTGTTTGCTTATAATATATATATATATACTTAAAATATAAAATGAACAAATAAATATTAAATTCTAAATCAATTTTCAAAACAATGTCATTTTTAAAAGGGAGTTTTAATTAAAAAAAACCTATTATACGACCCAATATTTAATCATGAAATTAGTCTTTGACATCGAAAGAGGTTCAAATTTTAATAACGGTTAATCAAACGCTATCCATTTAATTATTTTTAATAATTATACTAATAAAAGTTAGATCGTACTGTTCAATATTTCACGATAATTAGCGAAATATTTTTTCAATTAATTAATGTTCGCGGAGAAATGTAAAAAAATTACACAAAGCAATAATAAGTGAAAAACCAGCAAGTTAATTAGTGTAAAAGATGCACATCTATTATGAGCTGCGAGGTTTCCCACTGTGATATATATATATATTGGCCTGTGCCTGTAGGCCCTATAATAATGTAATTAGATTAATTAAAGATAACTTATGGGTTACCAATTTGATTTTTCGATGAAATACATAATGTTATTAATAAAGGAAGCTGATTAATAAGCTTCGTTGTGTTTTAGTCTAATTAGAAAAAAATGAAGGATTGAATTATTTACTGATTAACAATCAGATATTTGAACATTTCACTATAAACTATTACAATTATTGAATGCTACGCATATAAAAAAAAAAGTCATTACATGGAGGACACAAATACAGCAATTCACCGCCATTAAGATGCAATAATTGGATCATAAAATACGGTACGTAACAATAATATGCGTACATGCGGTATTATTTAATGTCACACGAAAATGCGAGGCCGATGCACGATATTAGAGATACTTTAGAAAGCCTATTCAGTTAGGCTGCGAGTTTGCGTGAATATTGTAGGCTGTATAACGAGGAGCTTAATACAAGAATGTAAAACATTGTAGGCCAAGTGAGTTAGGCCTATGCAAAGGGTTATAGACACTAAGTTTATATGAAATGTATATAAGCTATAGGGCGCGAAAGCATATAAGCAAAGATGCTTATGCGTGGTGCTTGAAATGTCACCTGCCAACCGTTCGAGGAATGAAATTTTTTAAATATTTTCAAGTCTTCTTACGGTACGAACGCCTTCGTCAGCGTTTTCGAGTGGTTATTACCTTATACGAGTAAGCGCGAAGTCCAACTTTGAGGGCAAGAACAAAAATGTTTCTGCTGTATTTCAACGCAGGTGCGAGAAAACCTCCGTCAGAAAAGTACTTTCCTGTGCCAAATTCTGACTCAGGTAAGTGCTTTAAGATAAACTCGGGGCGTTCCATGGCAATGTAGGAGTTTGTACGAGCACTTGAATCTATCCCAAGATTGATTTTTTGTGATCTTCGATACAATCTTTAGAAAGTGTTCAAAAATAAAATCCGAATGAGGAACTGTTTATATGTTCCCCCCCCTCTCTCTCTCTCATATTATATATATACACGCTGATTTGTATGTACTTGAAAATACACTAAACAAATATGCAAATATTGTTTAATACATGACGGCTCTCTACTTATTCTAAAACAAATAATTACAAATAGAAATCTTTGGTAAACCGATTAAGCTTCGAGCTTTTGATAAACTGACTATTAATAACACTGGTCAACAAAGATTTTTCATCAGAGTAAGATTTGTGGTGGCTGGATAGCATTTTTCACGCTGATTCCAAAACTGCATTCAGATTTTTTCTAGCACGTATAGTTTTCAAGATGAAGGCATATATATAACTACACAGATTTAACCATTTTAAATAGGCAAAATACTAATATTTCAACATTTGATTGTATTTATTTTATTGTGTTTTTTTAGTTTATTCATCTTATTGATTTCAATTATCTTAATTATACAACTTATGTATTTCAGGTGTGAGCTTTTACGTCTAGCAGCATTGTGATTCAGGCAACAACGCCGTGCTTTGTGTGTCAAAAGATCAGTCCAGTCCAAGAACTTGTTGTGTCAAGTTGGTGTACATTTTTTTTGAATTTATAGTTTGCTCAGGTCAGTCAACATGCCTCGACAATGTAAGAATGACCCCTGAAAGCAGTTCTTTTGCATAATGGTAATATAATGCCATCCATCCCCATTGCCCATTCCGTCCATCTAAAAGAGACATATGACAATATGGATATACTACTGAAGGCAATCAAATACGACAGTCATCAATGGAATGTTTGTGGAGATCTAAAAGTTATAGGAATGCTTATGGGTATGCAGTCAGGATTCACAAAATTTTGTTGTTTCCTTTGCCTGTGGGACAGTCGCGCCACTATAGAACATTACACCAAAAGTGACTGGCCACTTAGGTATACATATGTCCCAGGGATAAGCAATGTCCAGTCTGTCCTTTTAGTGGATCCCAAAAGATCTATCTGCCACCTCTTCACATTAAACTTGGTTTAATGAAGAATTTTGTTAAAGCAATGGGTAAAGTCAATTCTGAAGGGTTCCAATACCTTTCAAGGAAATTTCCGAAGGTTACTGCAGCAAAATTGAAGGAAGGAATTTTTGTTGGGCCACAAATAAGGGAGGTTTTGAATGACACTGAATTTGAAAAAGTCCTAAGTCCGCTGGAATTGAAGGCTTGGCTGGCGTTCAAATGGATATGTGAAAACTTTCTTGGAAGCAACAAGTCACCTGCGTATAAGGATGGAGTCAAGAACCTCCTTGATGTCTTCAAAGAAATGGAGTGTCGAATGTCGTTAAAAATTCACTTCCTGCATTCCCACTTAGATTTCTTTCCTGAAAACCTTGGTGCAGTGAGTGACGAGCAAGGAGAGCGCTTCCATCAAGATATTCAGATGATGGAGAAGCGCTACCAAGGATATTGGAATGAAAGCATGATGGCGGACCATTGTTGGATGCTGTATCGTGACAATCCAGGCCAAATTTACAAAAGGAAATCACACTCACAGCGCTTTTAATAAATAATGTATATATTCTTTATTTATAAGTACATTGAATAAAGTATATGATGTATTTGTTGTTTAGCATTCCTAAGTGTGATCTGTACATCCATAAATTTTCTTATAGCAATATCAAAAACTTAAAAATATCAAAACCAGTGTATCTATATAACTCTACGTGCTAGAAAATAAATAAAACCGGATTCGGAATCAGCGCGAAAAATGCATTAAGAAAAGTGTGATCATGTTTGTGATGAGAAAAAAGTTTCATTTTGTTGGCCAGTGTAATGCACGTTCCGTGGAGGTGCCTCGGGCGCAGCAAAACCCCTCATCATACTTATAATAGAGCCTTATTCATCGCACTCAGTATGCGAAGGGTGATTAGTGCATTTACTATTTTCACCGAAGGTTAAATTCTAATCCTCGTCAATGAAGTGGAGACGAGCGCGAGGTCGAATCAAATATAAATGCGATGCAAGCGCTGTGCAAAAGTAAAGGTTATCAGAGACTTTCTTTCTCATGATTACTTTCAAGAGAAATGTTAAAATGTAAAAATGGATCTGGTTTTAGGAATTCTAATATATATATATATATATATATAATTTCTTCAGCGACACCTTCAGGCACTTTCAAAGATTTTTTTGTCTTTACAAAAATTCCTCTCTCTCTCTCGATCGCTTCACTGCCTCAAATAAGGCCTTCTTTGTTCATCGACAGATAGCCGCGACCAAGATGACGTCACATTGCATCTTGAGTCGAGACTCCCTCACAACTTCACAAGCGAGTAGCGACCATCAGTTAAGCTGGCACCACAGAAGATGCAGCACCTAAATCCAACAGGCCTCTCCACCGTCTTGTCATTCCTTTTCAACCTTAATGACTCTAAATTCGTTCGCGCGTTATTACATAAATTCATGTCATCATTCAAATGCCATTTATATATAACGCATTTGCCCTTCATTATAATTAATATTTAATCTCGATAATTCAACCAGCATATGTAATTGCCCATTTCAATTCAAGTTTATAACTTTGTTCATTTATCATTATTTGTCTCGTTAATTAAACTAAAAACCACGAACTTTATTAATCTCCTTTATTTCGACATTTATTTTTGGTGACCCTCAATCAAGCAAACAACTCTTTAATTCACCTAATTACATTATTATTATTATAGGACCTACACTCAACAGGCCTATATATAATGATAATGATAAGCTTTATTGGCAGTGTGTGTGTGTGTGTGTGTGTGTGTGTGTGTGTGTATTATATATATATATATATATATATATATATATAGGGTGAGCCAAAAGTCAGGAAACATAGGAACTATACTTTTCAATGCAAATATACCTCGTTGAATCTCGTTGAAGTTGGGTGTGTTGATCTCCCTTCACACGAAGGTCAAGCTGGTGGCCCCACTTCTAGGCCTGGCTTGGTGAAGGAGCGAGTTGCTCGCTTCACCGCACATAGACAGGTACACCTGGCTCATCTGGTACCGTCCTGAGCCAGGCATCTAGTCTTCTTTTGAAGACTTCAACTTTGACCCCTGTAACGTTTCTGAGGTCCTTTGGAAGCTGGTTAAAAAGTCTTGGGTTAATATGTTTCTGGTCACATGACCTGAACTTTTGGTCAAAAATACATTTTTCTGGGTTAATATTACCCGCTCTTTTCAAATCTATTAGTTATTTTTTGTGCAAACTATTGTAGAAAATAATATGCCCGGTTAGGTCAATTGAATGCCAGGTTAGGTCAACTGTACGCCCTTGACGATTGGTTAGGTTGTTATGATATTTTCCTTAGTTTTAGCGAAAATATCGGGTAAACTTTAAATAGCTGTAACTTTCTTAATATTCACTTGTATTTGTAGTCGGGGGTGGTATGACGTCATACTACACTAGCGTAGTAAGTCATTTGCTCATCCAATCAGCAGAATTTTAGACTTACCGGCAGTTTTCTACAATATCTGACTGTGAAGGTTGTTCTCTGACTTACCTACAGTGTATCGAACGTTTTGGTCATAACAATAGTGCATCTATAGATTTTTTTAAAAAACACGGTATTAGGTAAATTATGTTAGGTTATGTTTTATTGTGTAAAATGTAGTAAAAAATAAATTTTTCAAGTGTATTTTGGTGTGCTTTGTTCGAATATGACCTTCAGTTTCTTGTGCAAATGAGAGGAAATACAGTTGTCATTGCATGGCCCAAACACGTATTTCTGTTCATTTGCACAAGAAATGAAGGTCATATTTGAACAGAGCACACCAAAATACACTTGAAAAATGTATTTTTGACCAAACGTTCAGGTCATGTGGTCAGCAACATAATTACCAAGTCTTGACCCCCTGACAACCAAGCTATTTTCCTTTAGTGTTGAAGAGGTCACTTGTCCGGCCTTTAATTTGGGAACACTACACATTCTGCTTTTCCTATTTTCCAGCGTTGTTTGGATGGTAATTGGGTTTAGTTTGAGATTTGGTTCCAGTTTTTCGATCATTTTTCATATGTAGATTACGCTGTACCTATCTTCTTCTTTCCAGGGATTACATATTTAGTTTACGTAGTCTTTCCCAGTAGTTGAGTTCTTTGCAGCAATCAATGTTAACTGTGAAATGTCTCTGAGTTTCTTCTAGTTTATTAGTTTCTTCCATTTTATATGGGGACGTCGAGACTGAGTAATATGCAAGTTTTGGTATGATCAGTGTTTTCAGCAGGGGAATCATTACTGTCTTGTTCCTTCTTCTGCACGTTCTTAGTACCTGTCTCGTGACTCTGTTTGCTTTGTTTATCGCTACCTGATTTTGTGTCTCGAATTTCGCATCGTCGGTCATTAATTACACTGGCCAACAAAATGAAACTTTTTTTTCTCATCACAAACATGATTACACTTTTCTTAATGCATCTTTCGTGCTGATTCCGAATCTGGTTTTATTTTTTTTCTAGCACGTAGAGTTATATAGATACACTGGTTTTGATATTTTTAAGTTTTTGATATTGCTATAAGAAAATTTATGGATGTACAGATCACACTTAGGAATGCTAAACAACAAATACATCATATACTTTATTCAATGTACTTATAAATAAAGAATATATACATTATTTTATTAAAAGCGCTGTGAGTGTGATTTCCTTTTGTAAATTTGGCCTGGATTGTCACGATACAGCATCCAACAGTGGTCCGCCATCATGCTTTCATTCCAATATCCTTGGTAGCGCTTCTCCATCTGAATATCTTGATGGAAGCGCTCTCCTTGCTCGTCACTCACTGCACCAAGGTTTTCAGGAAAGAAATCTAAGTGGGAATGCAGGAAGTGAGTTTTTAACGACATTCGACACTCCATTTCTTTGAAGGCATCAAGGAGGTTCTTGACTCCATCCTTATACGCAGGTGACTTGTTGCTTCCAAGAAAGTTTTCACATATCCATTTGAACGCCAGCCAAGCCTTCAATTCCAGCGGACTTAGGACTTTTTCAAATTCAGTGTCATTCAAAACCTCCCTTATTTGTGGCCCAACAAAAATTCCTTCCTTCAATTTTGCTGCAGTAACCTTCGGAAATTTCCTTGAAAGGTATTGGAACCCTTCAGAATTGACTTTACCCATTGCTTTAACAAAATTCTTCATTAAACCAAGTTTAATGTGAAGAGGTGGCAGATAGATCTTTTGGGGATCTACTAAAGGGACAGACTGGACATTGCTTATCCCTGGGACATATGTATACCTAAGTGGCCAGTCACTTTTGGTGTAATGTTCTATAGTGGCGCGACTGTCCCACAGGCAAAGGAAACAACAAAATTTTGTGAATCCTGACTGCATACCCATAAGCATTCCTATAACTTTTAGATCTCCACAAACATTCCATTGATGACTGTCGTATTTGATTGCCTTCAGTAGTATATCCATATTGTCATATGTCTCTTTTAGATGGACGGAATGGGCAATGGGATGGATTCATTATATTATTACCATTATGCAAAAGAACTGCTTTCAGGGGTCATTCTTACATTGTCGAAGCATGTTGACTGACCTGAGCAAACTATAAATTCAAAAAAAATGTACACCAACTTGACACAACAAGTTCTTGGACTGGACTGATCTTTTGACACACAAAGCACGGCGTTGTTGCCTGAATCACAATGCTGCTAGACTTAAAAGCTCACACCTGAAATACATAAGATGTATAATTAAGATAATTGAAATCAATAAGATGAATAAACTAAAAAAACACAATAAAATAAACACAATCAAATGTTGAAATATTAGTATTTTGCCTATTTAAAATGGTAAAATCTCTGTAGTTATATAATTTATATGCCTTCATCTTGAAAACTATACGTGCTAGAAAACATCTGAATGCAGTTTTGGAATCAGCGTGAAAAATGCTATCCAGCCACCACAAAGTTTACTATGATGAAAGATCTTTGTTGACCAGTGTTATTAGCCCCAAATCGATCGCTTTCGTGCTTCTCTGAATTTCCTGTCTATCTGGAGCATAATATGAAGTGTGTTTAAGTTCTCATTTCTACCATATCTCAAGAGCTAAAATTTTTCGGTGTTAAATGTCATGTTCTCTTCTGACCATTCGTACATCTGCAATGAAAAGCATAGTTCCTATGTTTCCTGACTTTTGGCCCACCCTATATATATCATGCCCTAATTATACTTGGATTAAAAAATCGAACAAATTATAAGTTTAGGTAATGGATACGATAAAGTTTTGCACTTCAATTGCGATACTCTGCGTGTATTTTCCTTTGGTAAAGAAAAATATATGAACCTTTCGCTAGTATAAACTGCATTAATGAAAGAGTTGAAAAACTCCGTCTCTTAAAAATTGCCAATCACACGGTCATCAACCATAAGGTATAATTATTTCTTCCTGAAAGCCATTTACGTGCAATTTTCTTTTCTGGAGCAACAGGACCAACGATCAATTATGCGTCTCAGCTTTTATTTAAACCTATAATAACCTTCCGTATGTCAATATGTACATTAATCATTCCTTTATAAAAAAATATGCAGGAAAATTAATGATAATTCAGACATGTTAAATTACCCATTAACACTTGGCTTTATAATACATAAATTTATTTATAGTCCTCCTATCTCTCACGCTTTCTCTGACACTTCGCCGACATATTCACGCATATTTTTAGATCTGAATATGAACGGCATATCTACGTGCTTTATGATGCGTAACTGGAAGGGGTTGAACTATTATTTTTAATGTTACGAATATTATGCTGAGGAAAGTTTCGCCAGCGACCGTATGCTCAGTGGGGAACATCATTTCCCTCTAAGTGAAATAAAGACACTGAGGCTGTGGGTTCGAATTCCGATGATGCTGCTGGCTATAATAATACAGGGCAATGGGGTCACATTAGTTGGCCTGATTGTTGTGCTAGTTTCTGGTCCTCCTGAATTATTATTATTATTATTAAGGTAAGTGTTATATAATATTATTGTTCCGGAACCACTTTTTTACGAAGCAAACATTTTCAAATAGAAGAGCTTGTAAATCCTTTAATTGGAATTAAGACTTCTCCAGCCTTTATTTTGAAGATTAATCCTACGTTAGATTATTTACTAAACCTTACGACATCAGTAAATAAACCATAATGACGCATCATTAAAACTTTTTTCAAAACATAAAAGTCTTCTAACTCTAATTCTATAACGGTATAAAAATTATTTATACGTTTTCGTCGTTTAAACGTTTATATAACGTTACACGCACAGAACATTCGACAAAGAAATTGAGGAACTGATTCAGTGCAGAAGGCAGAAAGGAGGAATTCGATTAAAGCTCATCTCAGCTTCCTTTTCCGATAACCCTTCAACACCTGCAAATTCTAGTTTTTTTTTTTAAAGGGAGCTAAATTGATTTCTTTTGATATGCAAATAATTTTAAAAAATAACCCCTCGGTATTACTGAAAATTTTGGTGTCTGGAAGAAAGTTGCTATAAAAATGCTCTTTGAATTCTTTTCAAAATTGAATTTTGGAACGTAAAAGAAATAAATAAAACCGAAATAAAAATTCTCGTTCGGTTAACCAATTTTTTTTTACTTTTAGATATTACACGTTATTTTATAATTTATTTTTACGGATCACGGTTCTTTATTATTGGTTTTATCTATTGGTGCCTATCAGATGTTTAAATTAGTTATTTTAACTGTATAGGTTAAATACAAGATGTTCCAAAAGTTACTCTTCTAAATCCAAATTCATAACTTTTATAATATTAGAGCTATTACAGCATATAATTAGACCATATTCTAAGGCTTGAACTTTCCTCTTTCAAGTGGTATGCAGGACACAGTTTTCACACAGCATACTTCAATATTTCTTTCAAATTTAACAAATAAATAATGAAAAGGTCGCGGTAAAAAAATCTGGAAAATGCTTTTTCCCCCCCCAAGCGTATTGACAGTCCTCGTCTCCGCCTGTAGGAGGGTGTGTTGTGACGGTGGGAACCTATAGCTTTATGTAGAATTCGAACCCGTGTCGCTACATCATCTGAACGCAGAGGAAACTCACTCATGTAACTACTACCCAGACCACATGTCGTTTAACTTCGCTGATCTACGGAAAAAGGGTGTTGTGACATGGCAATGACGTAGCCCATCCTGGTAGGAGTCAAGACGGATGCAATACGCTGGAGGCGAGAGCAGTGATTTTTTTTATTTAGTTAAAAGTCACAGCTAATCTGAAACGCCTTGAATATCTAGGCCTACAACATATGTTTGAAGTGCCTACCACCCTCTTGAATGCATAAGTGCGTGTAAAGATAGATAGATAAACAGACAAAGATAAAAAATTTATGAAGAAAGGACATACAGAAATCCATTCTGGTCACTAATGGGATTCGAACTTGCGTATCATTAAGAATCATCGTGTATTCTCTTTTGGTATTCCCTGGGGCCGCCAAGCTCATTGATGAAAAATTTAGGTCTGAATGGAACACAAAGGATTTTATATATATATATATTATATATATATATATATATATATATAGTGAAGGTGCTAGCTGCTGAGGACGGTAAAGTTATATGAAAATAATTTGAACGCAAACTCGTATAAAAACTAAAAACGGTTGCCAAGAGGACATAAGAATTACTCCTTTGTTTCATTAATATGAAAATTATGTGCAGGTAAACGCACTTGTTACAACTATCAAATGTTGTAGTTTTCCCAGATGGTTCTTTTTTTTCTTATTTTTTCCCCGATCAGTATTAGTGAATGGTTGTTTTGACGTGTCGTCGTAATCAGCGTGACAGGTGCTGGCAAATTTCCCGCTACGGGCCCTATCTAGTTTTTAGTCTTGCTACACAATTCAGAAACTTTTTTAATATTTAAAGCTTTTGACTGATTATGTGAATTGACCTTTTACTTGCTATAATTTTTTTTTTATAAATTGATATAATCTGTGACCTATATTTCTTTCAAACGGACGATATACTGTATACAGTGTATATACTTTATAAACTAATCATTGGAAGGAAGGCGGTTAACAGTAACGCAGTTTTTAATCACTTCAGAAATACTCTTCTTAAAGAGACTCTTCCAATTCAGAAATGGTGTATTTCAGTAAGAACAGGAACGAGAAGCAACTTATAGGATCGTATTTATTCGGTAACATGCACGAAGAATCCCAATACCAAAACTGTTTTTTATATATAAAAATGACAAACTGAGTTATAATATTCTACATGTAGTAATTAAATTAGTATTAAGAATTTGAACAAAGGGTCATTTCCTCAACCTTTTATCGACCATAAGCCAAGCCTAAACATTGTATTCTTGTACTATATACTAAGTACAACACGTAACATCCTTAGTTTTGTTGTGACTACTGTTGTTGAAGCTCCTAAGCTACTGAGGGCAGTTTTACTGCTGGAAATATTTCTTCACTCTTAAAATAATTTCCTTTTTTATAATTTTCATAACGGAGTGGAAAATATCATATCTATCATATCTATCATATCTATCTATGCAATGTTCGTAGTAACTGTACTACGTGTAATTAAACCAAATATAATTTCAGCATTTCAGATAAATGAATACATTAAAAATACTGACAGACATCAAAGAGGCTCAT
The DNA here is from genome assembly GCA_023014485.1 of Bathynomus jamesi. NCBI lineage: Eukaryota > Metazoa > Arthropoda > Malacostraca > Isopoda > Cirolanidae > Bathynomus > Bathynomus jamesi. The sequence goes on along the minus strand of JAJOZX010007749.1, from coordinate 129,966 downwards.
TTACTGAGTGTATGTGGGTCCATATATAAAGTCGTTCGATTTCTGGCTGTTACGACACTTGATTCGGACGCAAGATTCGGGAAACTCGTGGCTCTCCAGAACCAATGAAAAGAGCGATAAAGAACAAAATTACTTTTAGATTCGGTTAAGTTTACTAAAGTCAAATTGTGTTAGGTTAGGTTAGGTTGGTGCTATATTCGACAACTGAGACTGGCGGTTCTGGAGAATTCAGTCAAAAAAGCGTTGCGAGATCTGCTTGTTCCAACACTTTTTATGAGTAACGTATAGATCGAATTTCGTTGACTTCGATTTACAATCTATCGTCATCAGTCCTTAACAGCCGTTAACTTTGGCCATCATGAACTTTGTCATCGTTGCAAATGCGGAACGAATCTTTACTGCGATACCGTTTGGAGAGTTTCATGTTCAATTTTCAACTTTTATCGTCAACAAATCGTCAACTTTCAGGGCAGGAAATTTAATTTTGAATGATTGGCTCTACTACACAAACTGCGAAAAACTCCCGAAAATTATTACTCTGCAATATTGAACAAAAAAAAAATAATTACTCGCTATAAACGCCCTTAAGAAATCCCCTTTTCTAACTGTAAATTCTGGTTACACGGAATCCATACAGAATGTATAATAAAATATACAGGATTAGTTTATTAAAAAAAAAAAAAAAAAAAAAAAAAAAAAAAAAAAAAAAAATCAAAGTTTATCCACGTAGCCGAACATATGATATTTGGTGTTTTTCCTGTTACGACATATAGCCATAGTTATATTATGGTATGCCAGTGTCCACAGCTCAGTGGATAACACTTCCTATAGGCGAAGTGAAAACACTGAGGTCGGGGGTTCGAATCTCGATGATGTTGGCCATAATAATGCAGGAGTTAGAACACTGAGACACATTAGTTAGTCTGAGCGCTGTGCCAGTTTCTGGCCCTCCTGACTGATTATATTAGGGTATATTTATACACACGCACGCGTGCACACACAATATATATTTATATAGTGGCCCAACAGTAGGCTCACTATAATATATGAATTAAAATGGAAATGATATTGGGTCACCAGTTTGACCTTTCAGCCAAACAAACAATATTTAATAAGGAGATAAATAACCGTGGTTTTTCGTTTAATTATCAAAATAAATGAATTATTTGTTTACAGTGATTAACAATTATTTATAATGAATTTGCGCAATATTACAATGAATGATTATTAGCACTAATGAATAATTTTTATACAAGATAAGAGTTAAGTGATACAATAATGACAAGAAACACTAATTAAGGTAATGAGATATACGGTATTGAACACACAGTAATAGGTAATTAAGCAAATAATAACTGAGGTAATGAAAAGTACAGTATTAGTACAGTAACTAACTGAATAGGCCGAAATGCGGTCGTAAATACGTGAGTAGCTTGAAACAGTATTGAAGACACTTTGAAGATAGCTTATCCGGTTAGGCTGGGAGTATATTGAGTATGTAGGCTACGCAAAAGTAGTTTAGCACGACGGAATAAACGGTAGGCCAAATGAGCTGGTAGCCTACGCGAGTTTTACAGACCTGGGATTCTTCGGAGGTAGACTGGGAAGACGGCAGAGCCTACGAGCCTGTTTGAATAATGAAATACTCGTTGAAGGGAAATGAAGATTCGCAGGTCGAAATGGGTGAATGTTGAGTGAGGCAAAGGGACCGGAAGGATGGCGCGAGTTGAATCTTGCGGAAGTGAGGTTACTTCTGGGGGCGTTGAAATGGTAGTAGGCCTCAATAGAAATGATCAACTTCGTGTATGCTTGAAAGGAGTTTTGAAGGAAAGCGGCCGGCTGAGATCGAGTGGCGTTACGTGACGCAGGAAAACGGAGCGGGATGTGAAATGAAGATGCGAGAAGAGGGCAATGAGGGCGACCTGAAGTGGACTGGCACTCTTAAAGGCTGGGTGACGCTACATATTTGGTGGGCACTATCGAGAAACAAAAAGTAAAATGTAAAATAAGCGTTCATTGGTGAGGGTTCTTGCTCACGTATTTGGAAATTTTACAGCCATGTGAGGATCTCTCTCTCTCTCTCCCTCTTCCCCCCTCCCTCTCTCTCTCTCTCTCTCTCTCTCCCTCTTCCCCCCTCCCTCTCTCTCTCTCCCTCCCATTAGGCATATGGGCTACAATCGACGCTTACGCGCCCTGAATTTGTTTTCACTGGAAACTCAGAGGCTGCCCGGTCAACTCATCGAGGTTTTCAAGTTCTTACACGGGTTCAACAATGTCGATTTTAGAAGCATGTTTAGTTTTAATGATAACCCAACTCGCAACCAATGGTTGGAAGTTGGATTTGAAACGGTTTAGGACTAGTGTGTGTGGGAATTACTTTACGTATAAGATCTGTGACACGTGGAACAGGCTACTTTCAAAAGTTGTGAACAGTTCTTCTGTGGATCTGTTCAAGAAAAGGTTAAATCGAATCTTGCACACTATTTGAGGGTAACAGAATTTTTCCCTGCACCCGTTGCCATTGGTACCTCCTCGGTATGGCCCGCAAGGACTATATATATATATATATATTATATATATATTAATATATATATATTATATATATATATATATATATTATATATATATATATATATATTAATGTTGGGAACATGGTACAACCGCCCATATATCCCTGTTTAGTTTACCTGCCTTTATCATGCCCTCTCCAGAAGTTCCTCTGTCAGAAATTATCTTAATGCTTAATAATTACATTCTTATACACTATATAAGATATTGTAAGACTGTTATCGTTCCTCCTTTATCTCTGGGTTTGTGCAGTTGGAGGTCCTTACTGATGATTCTAAAGAGACTTCATTTGCAATAACTGTAAACTTGTACTTTTCTTCAAAAACAACTTTTAACAAAGTGCGTATTTACAACAACAAAAGTCAAAAGGTAAATAGGTGACTATGAAAAATAAGTAATTTATTCCTTAACGACTAAATAAATAAATGTAGAAACAATAAACGATTAAGTAAAATAGGGAGAACAACCGATAAACCTACAGTAACTAACCGGGCACAGTATGTATCTTTTGAAACACTACACGATAAGATTTACGAGTGATTCTAGTTATACGATTCAGAAGAGAGTTGTACAGCAAGGAGTCCCACAAGACTCGAAACCCAGTTCTGAAGCCTGTAGAATGAATCTCATTCAATATAGTTACGGAAATCCTCAAACTGTTACTTTAAATTATAGCTACGTAATACTAATATAACGCTAAAAAATGTCGGTTCGAAACTCATTTACAAATTCAGCGGATATAATGAGATAGGTACTTGTAGGTTATCTCCTCCCCACCAATTTTGACAGAATATTTTTGTTAAAACTAACGAAAATATCACGACTTAACCTGACCAATTATCAAGGGCGTACAGTTGATCTATTATTAATTATAACATTGTTTGTTTCTTGAATGGTATTTACTATTTACTTATAGATCCACTGTACGCCCTTGATAATTGGTAGGTTAAGTCGTGATATTTTCGTTAGTTTTAACGAAATATTCTGTCAAAATTGGTGGGGGGGGGAGATATCCTACAAGTACCATGAGATACATTCAAATATCTTAAAGAGGCTTCAGACTTAATCCAGTTCAAAAAACTCAAGGACTTGGCCGGCACCTATAACAATTATTTAATTTTACCATACTTAAAAACAAACTAAAAACAATTGCAAATGTTATTTTCAGTCTTGATAAAATAAAATACAAAATTCATACCTCAAACAATCTCCTTTACAATTCGTATCGCTTCAATATTACATTTTCAATGAAACTAAACCTAATTCTACAAATCAAAATAGTAACTTACTTTTCCAAGTTTAAGACAACTTTAATATAAATATTTCAAATATCTCAAGCAAATCTTTATGAAAAAACTATTAACACATTGCAATTATAAATCCATAATTAACTCTTTCAGATTTTGATAAGAACAAGTGTTTACTCTTCAGTGCAACCATACAGTCACCCAACCAGCCAGCCACACAATTAAACTCAGTCACGCAATGACTCCCCCATTCCTCAAATACACAAAACAAACATATAATCATTTTTCAGCACTCAAGATTGTGACAGCCACGTGACCACACAGATGCGTATTGAGACCGCAAGAGCATTTAACGCGTGGCAATCAAGTGACCATACGCTTGTCACAGGCGGATTGAGCGTTCCTCAATTTTGTTTATTTCTTATCTTTTCAGTCGAGTGTATCTTTTATAAAACTCGATATAAAATTTAATATAAAACAAGGAGTAAATTATATAACGTAAATGAACCAATGTATAATGATAAAAATAATATATTTAGATTGTTTATCAGTCTTTTCAGTATGAATTAACCTGTGTCTTTACCATAATTACCCGCAGTTAATACAAACCCACACAAAATCTTTCCGACACCTTTGCGCCGTCATATCCTGTCCGAAATCTTAAAACTCTTAAATACGGTCTTAATCACACCAACCTTTGACTTCAATTTAGATTTCACAAACTTTTAAAAATTTCACTTGTACCCGCTGAATCCGCACTACATTATTGGATATCAGGGAAACATTTCCCTATTACATCAACCAATAAGTTGCAATAACACAAAGTTTTCACAAGTAAGGCCTACCGGGACATGTAGACCAACTTCCTTTATTAAAATTATTAGTGTAGGTTAATACAGCTGCTCTAATATGACGCCTTTTTGCGAGGTCATTAAAAAGGACTTCACTCTCTCCAGAAGCGTTTTCCACTCTGATCGACCTGTATTATACTGGGGTGGCCAAAAATCACTGGATATTAAGACTAATAAAATAAAAAGCTTGAATCGTTCAGTAACTTTCGGCCACTGCTGTATAATAACACTCCTTGTTCTACTCGTAGATAAATTCTGCTGATTTCTTGTCTTTATCATTTTAAAAGGAAACTTGCAGTTATTTTTTTAACAATGTTTACTTGCAATTCAATTTTGTTAATTCTTTGTTGATTTGCATTTACTTAAATATTAATTTACTTGAACTGAAACAAGAAATAATGAATTCTGAAGTGATAATTTCTTACTGTATGCTGGAGTGAAAATTCTCGCTTAACCTCTTAATGACCAAAGTTTGTTTTTGTAGGGTTAAGTTATGAGTGCGTGTATGAGAAACGGTACATATTCGACCCAGTGGTACAAAAGAGGTTAAACTAGCATTTAATAAACTTTCAAATTTCAAATCTTTTGTTTACACGAAAAATTTTATAGCATGTCCTTCATGAATCTGGAAACGCCTCACATTAAACTGTAAGACTATGGTATCCACTGAGGATGCCAGACAGAGCTGGGCATTTGCGGCATATTTTGCGGTACTGCGGTACTTGCGGTACCACCGCACTACCACCCCGGGCCCCCATAACGCAGTACCGCAAAGGATCGCTGAAAGTACCGCAGTACCGCTACCGCATTCAAATTTCCGCGTACCGGTTTGGTACCGGTTTGGTAGTGCAGCAGTACCGCAGTACCGCAATATGCCGCAAGTGCCCAGCTCTGAATTGCCAGAGCCTGTTGTCAGAGCTGGGCATTTGCGGCATATTTTGCGGTACTGCGGTACTTGCGGTACCACCGCACTACCACCCCGGGCCCCATAACGCAGTACCGCAAAGGATCGCTGAAAGTACCGCAATACCGCTACCGCATTCAAATTTCCGCGTACCGGTTTGGTACCGGTTTGGTAGTGCAGCAGTACCGCAGTACCGCAATATGCCGCAAGTGCCCAGCTCTGCCTGTTGTAGCTCAGTGAGTATAGTTTTCCTATAAGTGAAGTAAAGACACTGAGGTCGGAGGTTCGACTCCCGATGATGCTGGTAATAATAATAATCCAGGAATTAGGGTAATGGGTCGTATTAGTCTGGCCTGAGCGATATGCCAGTTTCTGCAATCTTTTGGACTGAATTGACATATATATATGAGACGTCGCGAGTACGAGGGTCGAACTCGCTACAGTGGCGATTTTGCGATTGTTCCACGAATGAATAGTTCAACCCTCCCCTATCCACAGACAACTTGGTATGGCCAATTACCCCTTCGTACACTCAAAATTTTGTTATTTTAAATGCGTATATTAGCGCTCTGAGCCCCTCATACACAATAGTCACAAAGTATAAACTCGTCTATCTCAAAACTGGTTTGGCGAGTTCGCCCCTTGTACTGGCGACGCCTCATATATACTGTATATATAATATGTTTATAATGACCAACTATCATACACCTTCATCGCTTCCTGTCCAGAAAGAAAAAATAATCTTGTTAGGACGCAAGTAAGCTCTGCTGACTTGGTCAACGCCGCACGTGTTAGACATCCGGAGTATCGCCTAAATAAGAACAGTATGTGCAATTGCTGTAATATAAATACGAGTATAAATAGTCATATATTACATATTCAAACATATAGAGAATAAAATTAAGATAATATATTACATATTTCAGCATATGTTAAATAGAATGGATGCCACATACAGGATTTAAATAACCATACATAAAGGTAACATTCATGTCCATATCCCACAAAGAAGTTGGAGTAAGACCCCCTACATACATAGATTCATACATGTAAATAAATATACATCTAACATTGTAGGAATAAAATTTCTTACGTTGCGTGACTGATGGATTTCTAGAACGCGCGCGCGCGCGGCCACAGTAAGAGAGAGAGAGGAAGAGAGAGAGAGAGAGAGAGAGAGAGAGAGAGAGAGAGAGAGAGAGAGAGGAGAGAGAGAGAGAGAATTTGAAAATGTTTGAGGAAGAGAAATTTGAAATCCACTGTCACAAGCCAACCTGAGAAATCCGGAGGAGAAACAATAACGAGATCGCTATTCGTAATTTATTCTATTTGACCATGGCTTTCAGTTCATATTGAGGTCGTTTTTTTCCCCCCAAATTGGTGAAGTTATCACCCGTTTCAGTGACCGTTCGTGGTTGAAGGATTAACGAGTAACAACAATATAAACAACAAAACTAATTTGTCTGATGTAGTGAAGAAAGACATTCTGATGCTTATTTTATTCGTGTTGAAATGTTGGTGACGATTTTGTAGTAAATTCGAGTATTTAAGAAAAGTTCCTTTCGAAGAATGTAAATGAAGACAAAGTTTGCTTTCGTATGGACGCGGAAATAAAGGAATTGTTGTACAATAAATGTACTGTATCATACATCAATGAATAGACCAAAAGTTATGAAAACTTTTAAAAAAGACTAAAAAAATTACATATAAAGTGAATAATTTCATAACTTTTGACAGATTTACAAATTATAATACATATACACATATATAATATATGATGAATTATGTATATATATATATAGTATGTGTGTGTGTGTGTGTGTGAGAGATACACCATTATTTACACTTGGAAAATAATGGAGAAACTAGTCCCTAATCTTACTCTGAATCCCATAACTCCCCAAACAACGATGGAAAGTAGAAGCAGTAGACTGTGTCGTATTCCCAAATTGAAGGCGAGACAGGGAACATCCTTAACCCTGAAAGAAAATAGTTTTGTAGTGAGAGGACCAAAACTGTTTAATCAGTTGCCCAAAGGCCTAAGAAACACGAAGGGAGTTGCAGTGGAAATCTTCAAAAGAAGACTAGACGCCTGGCTCAGAACAATCCCCGATGAGCCGGGCGTACCTGGCTATGTGAGGTGGAGAGCGCAAGAATCCAACTCACTACTTCACCAGGCCAACTCGAGAGGAGGGGCGACAAGCTTGACCTTCGCGAAATGAGAAATCATCGCGCGGAACCTTTGTAAGGTTGTAAGGTAAGGTAAGGTATATATATATATACACACACAGTGTATTATATATATATATATATATATATATATATATACACACAGTGTATATATATATATATAATATATATATATATACACACACACAAACACAGTAATCTAAATTACAAGCGAATGTAATTTCGTCTAATTAAAACTGAATAGATTAGACGAGGGTAAAAAAAAAACTTTGTTCCCTGTAAATACAAACAGGTTTTAATTGAATTCTTTTTAAGAACGTGTAGAAATGAAATGCTAAATATTTTAGAAAATTTTCTAGCATCGTACGTCTGACAGGCGTACCAGCATTAGAATGTTGGAAATTTTTTGCTCGAATATTTAATATAAGACTTTTACAGTGAATAATTTTTAAATTAAATCTCTCTCTCTCTCTCTCTCTCTCTCTCTCTCTCTCTCTCTCTCTATATATATATATATACCTGGACACTTTTGTTTTTCCTACAAATTTCAAACTAGTCAAGCTAATACACCCAAACTAGCACAAGATGTAGCCAATAGTATGCTATCATGTGCGGAAAAACTCAGTATATATATATATATATATATATATATAATATATATATATTATATATTATATAATAATAAAAGGACGTGTGTGTGTGTGTGTGTGTGTTCCAGCCATAACTCCAAAATGGAAGAGTTACAAGCATGAACTTCACACACATATTGATTAGGTCCCCAGGTTGTGCACCTGGGTTTAATAATTAAGTAATTAAAATTACTGGGCCGTAATAATAATCTATAATAATAAAAGGACGCAGTTACAAACATGAAACTTCACACACATATTGATTAGGTCCCGAGGTTGTTGTTGTTGTTGTTGTTTAGCCGATCAGCCCACCCTGATCGAGCAAGCCGGCGGCACGCAGGTAACCGATCGCCCTCTCCGGAGTGGACCAGAGGTTCACGCACTAGTGATGTTGTGTTGTGTTCGTTGTTGTGCTAGAGCGGTACAGTCTGTCATAATGTGTTCAACTGTTTGTGGTGTGTCCTGGCACAGGTGGCAGGTGTCGTCTATGGAATTGTCTAGTCTGTGTTTATATGTCCGTAAGTTGGGGTGATGTCCACATCGGAATCGTGCTAAGTTAACTCGATCCGATCTGCTCAGGCTGATCTCTGACCTGTTAATGGGTGGCGGCTTCGCACTTAGGACCGCATTCGGACCGAGTCGTGTCAGTGCTTTGTGGGTTAGGTGTGTGTGTATGTGTTTTCTGTACTGTGTGATGTCTGTGGGGCGTGGTATGGAATGAAGTATTCGGTTATAATGTCTCTGGTGTTACCTTAATGGGCGAGGTGTTGGTGCATGATTGTACATGTAGTGGCAAGGGTGTTGTGGGTTAGTTGTCGCTGCTGCCATGAATTGTGTTCCCCTCATGTCTAAATGTTCCTCAACTTTCAGTACTTTTGTTTCTGTGTGCAGGTGTTCTATTGGTGTTGTTTGAGTGCATCCTGTAATGATACGAAGTGCGTTGTTTTGTATTGTCTGTAAGGTGTTTATGTGTGTGTTTGAGATAATGGGTGCCCAGCATGGGCTAGCATAGTTCATAACTGAGGAATATATTGTTTGTATATGAGTGATGTTGTTTCCTGCTGATGTCCAAAGTTTGTGCTGTAAGTACCCTAAGCGTGTTAAGTCTTGACGTACATTTGTTTTTAATGTCCTGAATGTGGTTTGCAAAAGATAATGATGTGTTGTATGTGACCCCTATTTTGGTCCTGTGAGTGTGTGGAATGTTGATGTTGTTTAGTGTAGCTGTGGAATTACCTGGTATTCTTTTGTGTTGGTATGAATATGTGCTGATATTTGTGAGAGCTAGTATTCCCTGTGGGCCCAAGTGTTTAAGGTGTATGTTAGATATGTTGTCTGGTCCAGTAGCCTTCGAATTCTTAATGATTTTGATGATCTTGGTGGTCTGGTCTGTATTGAAGGGTGTAATGGTCGTGTCGAGTCTGTAGGTTTTCTTGTGGCTGGCTGTTTGTCTGTCTGCGTGTTTCTGGTTGTTGTCTCTGTTTAAGTGACTTAGCTTTGCGTAGTGATTAACTAGAATGTTAGCCTGTTGTGTATATGTTGGGATATTATTTTGGCTGCGACAGATAGCCGCGTGTGAGGTGTGAATGCCGCTGTTAGAGTGGGTAATGCTGTTTATAGTCTTGTATAGCATGGATGTATCTGTGGAGTAGTTTAGTGTTGTTATGAATTCCCTAAATGTTTCTGTTTGTTTTTCTTTGAGTTTGTTGTTTATTTCTGTGTTGAGCTGTTGTATCTGCTGTTTTATGGCTTTGTGTGTGGTGTTTGTGTTATGTTTGAGGTTGTTACGTTGCCTTGAGGTGGGCTATTTCTCTAGTGTAATTTGGGTTGTATTTCCTAATGTTGCCCTCGGGTATGTATTTGTTTGCATTATTGATGATCTGATTAAATGTCTTGAGTATTGTATTGATGTTTATGATGGGTGTGCTGTTTAATGTGGTGAATTGTACCTCAGTCTGTATTTTGAACTGTTCCCAATCAGCTTTCTTGTAATTTCTGTAAGTGTGCCTAAGGCTGTTGAGGCAGAGTGTAGAACGTGTTGTAATGAGGTTGTGCACGTGGGTGTTAATAAATTAAATAATTAAGTTTGAACAATTAAATGACGTCATCAAGATCACTACGTCATTATGTATACCTCTCTCTCTCTCTCTCTCTCTCTCTCTGTATATATATATATATATATATATATATATATATATTATATATATATATATATATATCGAAACCTATGGTAAAATTATTGAATACCCGGTTAGTTTCATTGAATGCCCGGTTAGGTTAACTGTACGCCCTTGACAATTGGTTAAGTAGTGATATTTTCGTTAGCTTTAACAAAATATCACGACTTAACTTAACCAATCGTCAAGGGCGTACAATTAACCTAACCGGGCATTCAATTAATTTACCTGGGTATTCAATTAATCTAATCGTGCATTTAATGAACCTAATCGGGCATTCAGTTGACCTAACCGGGCATATATATATATATATAATATATATATATATATATATATATATATATATATATATTAGCGTTCAACATCCACCCCGGCAACGTCGGGTCGCTCCCCTAGTTATGTATACAATTCAGGGTGTGTCAGTAGTCTGGACTCATAGGCAGAATTCACTTTTTACTTTTATTTTAACAAATGTTCAAACTGCATGCCATTAACTTTCATACACACATCAATTGTTGCACGTAGGTTTTTTTCAATGTTTCTTGGTTCCCTCATACTGATTTTGGCACACAAAATTAATAAATAACCCTAATGGCTTATGAGTCCAGACTTCTGAGACACCCTGTATATATTTACATATACAGTATAAAGTTAAATTTTCTCATTCTGCTTTCTGGACATAGCAAAAGTCATTCTGAATCAATACAAATATAAATGACTAACAATTTTAGTCACTAAAAGCCAATTTTCACTATAATCAACAGTCATCAGTTGCGCCCATCGTCAGATTAATGACTATTGTGAAGACTAATTACAGTTTTCGATTTACATTACTTCGACAGGTAATCGACGACAACCATTTGTCGTACTTGTGTGCATGATTTGAAAAGAGAGCTTATATATATATATATATATATATATATATATATATATATAGAGAGAGAGAGAGAGAGAGAGAGAGAGAGAGAGAGAGAGAGAATGTTTACGTATTAACTTACTTAATTAGGGTCCTTTGATGAAACGGTTAAGTAGTACAAAGTGGGTAAGCAGAGAATGTGTAAAATGATCATAATAATGTACACCGATAAAAATAGTTTCTTCAAAGTTCAGAAAATGTTTTTTCTCGGCATTTGCTTACTTTGGAATAATAAATGGTTTACGTAAGATAAAGATTGTTTTTTTTTTTATCATTAAAAAAACATTTCAAAGTTATAAACTTCAAGTCAAAAAATGTGCGCAAATTAATTTTTTTTTATTTAGAATTTTCATTCAAAGAGAAAAGGCAATTCTAACTAACGAAAATATGACGACTTAACCTAATCAATCGTTAGGTCAACTGTACGCCCCCCTTGACGATTGGTTAGGTTAGGTCGTGATATTTTCGTTAGTTAGCCTTATATAAAGCTAACTAAAGAAGACTGGGGGCCCTGATCTTCAGGTGATCCAAAAGTTGATCTCCATCACTGTCCTACCAAAGAAAACCCAAATTTATTACAGTATATTCAGTAAATGTTTTGTTTATATATATATATATATATATAATATATATATCTATATATATATATATACATACACAAGATGTAATTTTTATATATGGCTTAAGCTACGTCGTGACCATGTCAAAACACCGCTTCCCGTTGGATCAACGAAGTTAAGCGGCGTTAAATCTGATTATACTGGAGTAATGATGTAATGACCCGTGGTTTGGATTACACGTAAAAGCCGTAAGTCCCGTACGTCAGATGACCTTTACTATTACGAAAGAGGTTAAATAACTATTTTTAAATTTTGATCATTATCCGAAGTTTACTTTTAGTTTAAAAATCTCGTTTCTCAAAGTTATAATAACCGGAAAGATAGGTCGATGTCCGCCATTCCACTGGATATGACCAATTCAATGCTTAAACATTTAAAAAATACTGTAGTTTCTTCCTTTCTGAATTTTATTAATAATGACAACTGGTAAATAGTGGATGAAAAAGTAATTTTGACATTAAAAACCAAATAAATGAGGTTTAGGAATCGCTGAACTATGAGCGCTAGCAAATAACAATGTTCTCTCTACAAAACTATCAATGTGAGGGCATTTTTAATACGATGAAGTTCTTCTATCTGAGCAATACATTTCCCGCAGTGGATAAATCGTGGATAAATTTCTTTCCAAGTTTAATTTGAGATGAAAAAGAAAAAAACTTGGCAGAAAAACGATTGCTCAATGTAGGTGAGTCAAATAACTCATTAACCAGTGTATATGAATTGGTCCTTACTAAAAATGATTACTTATAGAATCACCGACAGTTATTTAGAATTAATCATTCAAAGGATTTAGTAATTTTCATGGCTCTCTTCGTGCGATGCTATCTATGGTGAGGAATTTGCGCATCCATACGCATTCACATCGCGATAACGCTGTATAGAATCTCGCCTTTTGATTTAACTGTTTTTGAAAGCGATCGTATATTATAGCTCAAGTTAGGTTACGAGTATTCCATTTCGGTCGGCGTGAGTACATTCCATTTAAAAATTAAAAACTATGGCGGTCGGTGACCATTGTCATTTAAAATTTATACACTGCCGTTGCTCTTCTTTAAATCTTTAAGAAAGGTCTGAAATGGGATTTTTAAAGCACGACTATTTCAAACGCTGCGCTTTCGCACAACTTAATGATGAGAAAGGTTGACTTTTTTTCTCAACACTCCTCTCCATTCTACCTGAACAGAAGCTCGGCCATTCTTCGAGGATGGGGCGCTAGCAGTAATATACATCTATTGGCACTTTGAATAAAGGCACGGGCATTAAACATTTCATACAATGGGCATTTCATTGAAAAAATGTTCTGTAGGGTTAGACTTAGTTAATTAACTTGGCCGAACTTAAATTAAATTCAGGAAAGTGTCGATGAAATGACTCATCGACCTTTTGGATACAGTTTTATATTATGAAAAATCAGAAATACACAATCCTGTCTCTCCTCCTCCCTCTCTCCCTCCGCCTCTCCCTCGCTCCTTCCGCCTCTCCCTCTTTCCTTCCGCCTCTCCCTCTCTCCCTCCGCCTCTCGCTCTCACCGCCTGTCTCTTAAATCTAATCTTGTTTTTCACATCGATTGTAGAAAGAGAGACTTAACACCTTAACATTTTAAGTAATGAGGACCATAATATGTTATATATAAGAGACAATCACTCTCGTTGGACATAAATTTAGTATATCCAGTAATCACTAATTTATTATACAATTGAAATTTATTTTAAAAAAGTGATGAAGAGCATGAAATTGTGATTACATGAATTAAAAGATTAATGGTGACGCGAAACGAGAAATTTATTTTCAAATTCAATTACAAATGAAAGATAAAATTTCTTGAAGTAGATTAATTCTTTTCAGCTCTCGTATATACGCCATATAAGTAACCATGACAACGGAAGAAGTGAATTCTAATGTGTATGGAGAGAGAGAGAGAGAGAGAGAGAGAGAGAGAGAGAGAGAGAGAGAGAGAGAGAGAGAGAGAATTAATCAAGAACTAGCAAAAGCAACAGCAAACTAAAACTTAAAATCTTCAACGCAAGAAATGTGTAATTAAAACTTTCGATTACGGTATATGCCCTAGATGGTATTAATGCCTTAAAACGGCCGTAAATATCTTTTTACAGGTTACATCCCAATTTCCCCGCAGTGTATAAAGTTCTCCTTTCATCCCATTCATTACGAATTCTCCGCTTTGAAAGGCACCGAACGCTTTCTACATCCGGCGAACGCGGGCGTTTTGTGCGCGTAGATTATTTGTAAGCTTTCGATCGATATCAGTGGCATTTTTTTTTCCCCCCTTTTTCCATCTAATTCTCATGTTTCCCCTCTTTTTCATCCTTTCCCTCAGATTTTTCGTCTTTTCTTTCCCATTTCACCCTTCCTTTTCTTTCAATTCTCCAAATTAGAAGCGAAAATCACGAGTTTGGATGTCCAAACTCCGTCAGGTGCAATTAAAGGCCCCTCCCATGTTCCACGTCGAAGTAGAAGAATGAAAATGTAAAAGGAAGGAAGTATTTTTAGGTCTTCATTTCATTGTACTTTTATAGCTTTTAAATTATCTTTCCGTCGAAGAAACATACGATGATAATGTAATCAGCGCTAATATGAAGTTACTTTGTCTTTATATTTGAACTTTGTTGAATAAGCTACTGTTTAATGAGATTCTCAAGTACACGGAAGAAGCGAGTAGTGAATTAGTTTAGTTAGCTAGCTAGCTCGATGAAACTTTTTTTCCCTTTGAAATGCATGTAGAAATTTCTACGAATACGGGATACTGAAGAGCGTTTTTTATTGTAGGTTTTACAGTTATACGATACGTGCAATTATACTTACAATTTTTCATACATTCTACGCATCCTTCAATTAAAGAATGTGGCTTCGTACGAGCGAGTTTCAGGAATTTCAGATAATCTTTGTTTTCTAATATATTTTGTTTTCACCAAAGACGTCATGTACAGTATGTAACTTATCTCGTGTATATACGAGTGATATAAATTATATATATATATATATATATATATTATATATATATATATATATATATATATTATATATATATATATATAGGTGAATGTATGTATATGGTGCAGTATACACAGTAAGATGCGTAGAAATACTATGAATTTCAAAGTCGCAAATGAAACATTCACTTCAGTGATCAAAGTAAAAAGATTCTGTAATTGAAATAAAATTTAAAACTATTGTACAGTATTCGTTATTTTTATTTAACAACCAAAATGCACATTTCATCAACAATTGTACAGTATGTACTAGCTATATACTGTATATATATATATATATATATAATATATATATATATATATATATAATATATATACATACACAGTATGTACTAGCTATATATATATATATATATATATATATATATATACACACACACACACACAGTATGTACTAGCTATATATATATATATATATATATATATATATATATATATATATATATATAACACACACACACACACATAGTATGTACTAGCTATATATATATATAGGGTGAACCAAATGTAGGTGGACAGTAAATGATAACGTTTATTTTGAGAATACATATTTAATTTTTTTGTATACTATAATACAAAATAAAATTTAAATAAATTTAGTTATAATATTTAATATAATATAACACAAACACCATAGTTATAATGAACACCATAGTTATAATATAATATAACACAAACCGTATTCAACCTACTGTCCACCTACTTTTGGTTCACCGTGTTATATATATTATATGCCTAATTACTAATACTTCACACAATTTACTTATATCACAAAATCATAAATAATTCATGTAATAACTAAAGAAAGGCAGCAAAGCATAAAATGTCACGTGATTTATTTCAAATTTGATTTTGTGTCAAATGTGCGAAGACTGAATTTATTGTGTCACATAATACAAGGGTTCCCACACTGTGGTACCATGGATAGCACTCGAATTACTGCTTGGTGATACCTAAACAATATCTTTGTGGTACGTTAATATATTAAAAATTAAATTTCGGTGAACCATAAAATAAAAACAAAGATAATAATAATATAATAACTGAAAAAACTTAGGAATGATGGTACGGTAACCTTTCTGTTTTGCTGCCGGTGGTATAGAAGAAAGGTTTGGGAACCCCTGGCATAAAAAAAAAGGATAACTCAACACAAAGTTGGGACCCTTGGAACCCCTAACCATCAATAATTAAAAAAAAAATTTCTTCCCAGGTATTTTTAATAACCACAGCATCTTTTGCATATGTATTGCTTTGGCATACAATAACTTTCGACCCACGTTAATTAATATACAGGGTGGACGAAAAGTTCTTTCACCCCTGAAATAGAAGTCAAGCTATAAATACTGTACGGTAAAAGGCTTTTCTCGCCCATCCTGTACAAAACAGAGAGGAAAGCGTTGTAAGTAAACTTTGGAATATTTATTTTATACGCCTAAAAAATACATTACATAATTTAAAGTCAGCACTGTTTGGCGAGAAAAATGTATGTGCATTATTTCTTACGAGGTAATTATATGGGCCATATGCTCAAACATTATATATATATATATATATATATATATATATATATAGATATAGTATATTGTAGATGCAGGAGGAGACTGCAAACACCAATCGATTAGGGAAGTACTCCGGGGGGTACGTTAGGCAGGAGATAGGGAGTGCTGGAACTCCTGTTTCTTCTGTCGCTCTCCTCTTTAGCTGATCTTTTTCCGTGTCTCATCTACCCTGTAAGTAATCCAGCATGCTCTCAAACATGCACATCTCCCTCTATTCTCACTACATATACATGCATTTTGCACACTTCACACCGTTTTCAAAATTGATATATATATATACATATATTAAAAAAAAGGCATTGTGAGCCTCGAAGACCTTTATTTCGGTTTCTCTTTCTTAAAAAGGGGGGGGGGGCATTTTTGCGGGCGCTCGCCCTTAGCCCCTCCTTTCTACATTATATATATAATCATCGAAGCATTCATAGTTTAAGTGGAAATATGGAGAGTTGAACATCTTTTTGCACAGAGCAACATTCCGCCCATACGCCCATTTCAGGGTATGAGTTGGACGAGAGGCTCGCAGCAGCATTGCTAAGTAAATTGGGGATCAAAGTACTGACGAAGCTTTCGTACCTGGTTCATCACCAGTGAAAGCAAGAATGCTGTGTTAGTCTAGTCCAAAAACAAAAAAAAAAACCATCCATCGGGTAATATTCGTTTTAGCACACTCGGTGTTTTTCGATTAAAATATATTTTTCTGGTCAATTTTTAATTGTTTTGCACGAATCTGACACCCGTTTCCTGTGCAAACGTGAATTTTTTGAGACATATTCACTTGAAAATATCTAGTTTTTATCTAGTGATTTCACCATTTTTTAAAAAAATATTTTCGCTCCTAATTTAGTAGCCGTATTCGCGGTATGTTGATTTGCTCTTCATTTAGTTATCAGCCGTACATATTCGCGATATGTTGTGCCCGTTTGGTTAAGGTTAGGTTAGGTTAAGGTTATTCATTCGAGAAAGATGAAACCATTTTTCTGGTCAATTTTTAGTCGTTTTGCATGAATCTGATATCCGTTTTCTGTGCAAACGCGTAGTTTTTGCGATATCTTCAAATGAAGATATCTCAAAAAATACACATTTGCACAGGAAGCGGATGTCAGATTCGTGCAAAACGACTAAAAATTGACCAGAAAAATATGTTTTCATCTTTCTTTTTCGTCGAAAAACACCGATGTGTACTAAAACGAATATTTACCCATCCATCTCCGTATTCAATTGATTGAAGTTTTCATTAGTTTGTATTGCAGACACCACCAGTTATTATCAGTCCTGGTACACGATTCTTCAGGAGCAAGATGCACCTCGAGTTTGTGCAGATGCCCCAAGGCAGCACAAATTTAACTGTAACAATCAGATTCACACTAACTTAGGCTTGCTCTACACAAACTGGACCAAAAACCACAAATATCCGCAATCTCAAACCGTCCGTATACAGGTCTGTATTTTGTTTTGAATAAAATATATTATATATATATATATATATATATATATATATATATATATATATATCTGTAGACTGAACACAGAAAAAATTGTCTTTGTAAACTCAAACTAAATAGAATTGAAAGAAGACTACGTCTGACGGTAGAATTCCCCCGCTCTAGAAAAAAAAAAAACCAGAATAAAATTCGAAAGACTTTTAATATGTTACCTTTTCCTTGTTTTGCAGTCACGATTTCAATGTTTCTTCAGTCTACCTCTTTATAATCCAGTTTAGTTCCTCCATCCGCATTCCTGCGAGTATCATTGAGTTTTTTCCACCAGCATTCCCGTCATTACCACCATTATCATAAATGTTATCATCAGCTTTACTTTCATAACCACCATTATAATTATTATTATTATTACTAGTATGACTATTATTTATATTATTCTTTTCATAATTAATTCTAGACAGAATACCCTTGTTGCTCTCACTCCAGTTCGCTTTCAACTGTTTGATTTTTATTTTCTTTCGAATGTTTTAGTTTTGCCTATTGCCTATTTCCGAAACCTTATCGTCGCATTATTTATCCACCAACTATACTTCGCCATTTTTCACGTTCGTATTTCCCTTCCGTATCTCATTACATAACTGTTTGATTTGCTCGAAACTGTAATTTATATGTGTAGTCTTATACCATTGTTCCCCTACCTATTTTTAATTGCCCCCTGATTTCGTATTCCTTTATTATATATATAATATATATCGGTGGCCCAAAAAAAACGCCTTGATATTTGAACATCAATAACTTAAAAAATATGCAGTTCACGCTTCCAAAGTTTACGAAACTTTTACCTCAATCTATTGATAAGCTATCATAAAAATTTCAGACCTCTACATAAAATACTTTTTCCACAACTGAGGGAACAATAAGGTATGGTGAAAAAAAAAAATCCTAAATTCTAAATGTGTATAGCTGTACCTGGAAACTATTCTAAGACTTGTAGTAGTTTCCTTAGCCTATGGATAATCTGTTAGTCTCTGAAAAACGTCAGATGATATAGGCTACGCCTATCTTAAATACTATTTTTTAAACTCACCCTTCAAATTATGGTTCTAACTAACGGTGAAAAAGCGGTGATTGAAAAGTGTTTCTTGGGAAAAAAGATGGACTGGGGCAAGAATTTTCAGAGAATTTCCAGGAATAACTTGTAAGGTTACGTCTGTGAATAGAATAAAAAAACTTAAAGCAACCGGTTCGACGGCACGGAAGCGTGGAAGTGGTCGGCCTAAAACATCGAAATGATGAGCCTATCTCAAGAGGATTGACCTGGGTTACACTGCTCTCAGAGGAAAATTGCAAGAAATTTAGGTATCAGTCGAAGTTCCATACAAAGAATGCAGAGAACGGTAGGATTTAAAGCATTTAAAAGGATCCGTGTTCCAAGACGTGACAGCAATGTAAGAGCTAAAAGAAAAATTCGTTGTAGAAAATTGCTTAATAGATTTTCGTCCAATGATGATAAAAAAAAAAAGTTTTTACAGATGAAAAAGATTTCACCATCGAGATTGCTCGAAACTCCCGGAACGATGTTGTTTATGGTCGGCGTAAGAAAGACATTCCTCCATCGAGACTTTACCACCAAACAAATCGGTTTCCCCCAAAAAAATCATGGTATTAGCAGGTGTATCGTGGAATAGAAAGACGAAAATTCATTTCATTTCAGAAAATAAAAAAATTAATTCAGAAACTTATGTAAATCTCTTAGAGAAGACTCTTTTGCCTGACTGTCGGCGTCTGTATTATGGAAACGATTTCATACTCCAACAAGATGGTGCTACAGCTCATATTAGCAAGTTCATAGAGGATTATCTACAACAGAATGTATTCACCTGACTGCAATCCCATGGATTATTGCATATGGAACACTATCAGACAAGATTTATGAAGACCAAACAGAAAAGTTTACAGAAATGCAATTAAAGAAAAAAATACTCGAATGTTTGAACAAAATAACATTAGCAAAAATCAGAAAATGTATCATGTCGTGGAAGAAAGGGTTAAGATTAGTTTGTAAGCAGGACGGCGGAATTGATCATATTTGTTGATAAGATGTGAATAATAAATACATTTTTTCAGTTTATGATATTCATTTGTTTTACCATATCTCATTGTTCCCTCAGCTGTGGAAAAAGTATTTTATGTAGAGGTCTGAAATTTTTATGATGGCTTATCAATAGATTGAGGTAAATGTTATGTAAATTTTGAAAGTGTGAATTGCATATTTTTGAAGTTATTGATGTTCAAATCTCAAGGCGTTTTTTTTGGGCCACCCGATATATACAGCATATATTATATATAATATATATATATATATATATATATATATATATATATATATATATATATATATATAGAGGAAGGAGTGCCAATGGCAAATGCTTGCAAACACGCACCCCCCATAGAAGAAGAAAGCCAAAATCAAAGTTCAGGGTTTTCGAGATGTCTGGACAGACTGTATTTGAAAGACTGGAGGTCATAAACAGGGGAAAAGATGGATTGAGGAAGATTGCTCCAGAGTTGATCGGTTGAGTAGATGAAAGAGTGAAAATAACGATTAACCTCTGCGTTTGAGAGTTGGACAAACGAGGAATGAGAATGTGTCAAAAGTCTGGTACTGCGTGCTCTCTGTAAAGGAGGAAGCATGCAGTTACAAGGAAAAGAAGTACCTCAAAAGGCCTTGCGGCCCATACTGAGGAGTTAGAGAGTTCAGAAGAGCAGTGTCCGTTACAATAGCGATAGTGAGGCAACATTGTGGCGGAGAGAGAGGGATTGAAGACAGTCAGTAAGAGGTGGGGAATTGATGAGACGAAACGCCTTTGATTCCACCTGGTCAAGAGGGGCTGTGTTGGTTGAGCCACCATAAACATGAGAAGCGTACTCCATACAGGGGCGAACAAGACCTCTGTACAGAGACAGTAACCAGACATGGGCAGTAAATGCTTTAGATGTATTTAAATAATAAATACATTACTTGAAAATAAAAGTAATTAAATACTAAATAAAATTCAGGTTTTCAGAAAGTATTTAAATACTAAATACATTACTCCTAAAATGTATTTAAATACATTTCAAATACAATTTAGATACTTTTCAAAAGGTACATAAAATCACTAACATCAGCTTAGAGTCAAATAAAATCGAGAAGTCGCAGAAGAAGATGCTGCAATTGTTTTGTGGCACAGAAGACAAAGTTTTCACTTTACTTCCATCTTTGGAAGTTATTTGGAAATATTTTTGATCAGAGATGAAGGCACAGATAGGATAGAAACCGAGGGAGGGGATTTTGATATTAAAAGATTTATGTAGACTCTATCAAAAGCTTTTGATATATCTATCGCAATATCAAAGGTTTCACCGAAATCCATCCATCCATCCATCCATCCATGCATCTATCCAAACACTGTATATGCAATATTGTATTTACGTGCATGAAAAAAAAAACTAGTTTTATAAATAACTTTTATATACTCGTATATTTCAAAGGTTACTTTCATATATTAATTTCAGTTTTTCAAAAAAAAAAAAAAAAAAAAAAAATCCCCCCCCTGAACAGACATCCGCATTTAAATTTTTATATTTTGATGAGATCGAATTCTAAAGACTAAAAGGTTAAGACGAAAACATACACACACACATTCGGCTATCTTATAAAACCGCAACCATTTCACATTTTCAACTGTAGATGGTTTAACCTAACCTAACCTAACCTAACGTAGTCTAATCTTCATTATATCCTTTATTTTTTTATGATATTTAATGATTTTAAATAAAAAAAATGTCCGAATCTATGGCAACACAGCTCATGTGGCTACACCCACGTTCGTATCGCGATGAATCGTGTGTATTCTGAGGATTGTTTCGAAAGTTAGCCAAGAACACACACGTATACTAACGGATACGTACATATCGAAAGAGGAACGAGATCCATACAATCGTAGTGCTACCTAGTCAGACGTAGGGTACCACTTAAGAAGAGTGCTTTTTCCCCCCCTCTGAATTCCCGATCGTTCATCCATATTTGACTAACATGTAGGGTGCCTGAATGGCTGTGGAAGGTATGTCAAGAAGCGTGGGAAAGTGGGTGTGTTTCAAGTAAATAGTCAAATGGTGTAATTTTATCACTGTATAAAAATAAAGGTGGGAGAGGTGAACGTGAAAATTATGGGACTACAACAAGTCTTGAATGCAATTGAATAACTGTATATGGAAGGGTGTTCGTAAACATGCAGGGTGAAAATACAGAGTCATGCAAGAAGTAAATAGACACCCTTAATTTTATGGTAAAATGTATGCATCCAAATTTTTTTGCTATTATTATGACTAATATTCGTTTCCTACATTTCTATCCTTGAAGAAGGACTTATGCCAATATTCTCAAGTGGTCAAATTGAAAAAGACAGCTGCCTGTTCATGGAAGATGGAGCCCCATGCCACACTGCAAAAAAGACGAAAGAATGGGAGGAGCGAAATGGTATCAAACGACTTCCTTGGCCGAGTCAGTCCCCTGACATGAACCCCATAGAACACGTGTGGGCAATACTAGACAAGACTTTACGTAAAAAGCCCAAAAAACCAGCAACACGATCAGAATTGTTGAATCTTTTACGCCAAACATGGTTAGAAATACCTTAAGCTACAATTTCAGAACTCATTAATTCTATGCCTAGGCGAGTTGCTGCTCTTAAAGCAGCTAAAGGAATGTCAACAAGTATTAATAGCTAAACCTTAATTGTTCAAAAATTAAAATTTATTGGTACTCTAATTTTCAAATAAAATTGTTACAGCAAAATCTGGGCTGTCTATTTACTTCTTACATGTCTCTGTAGATTGCAAATCTTTTGGTTGGAGATGAACAAGGCGGAGTTAGGGAAGGCAAAGGATGCGTTTGTTTGCAGTTAAATATTTGATTGAGAAACTATGTGATAAGAAGGAAATATGTATATGGCATTTATGGGTTTCAAGAAAACGCATAATAAAATCAACAGATCTGCCTTGTGGTCAAGTGCAAAACGTATGATGTCACTGGTAAGTTCTTAAGTGCGATGTAAAGTTTTTATGTGGGTAGTAGTTAGAGCTTATGTTAGAGTTAAAGGTGACTCGAGTGACTGGTTCATTATTCATGTTGGAGCACGACAGGGCTGTTTGACGTTATCATGCAACACTTGATGTGTATATGGAATGGATAATGTGTGGACTAAAAGCAAGAATACTAAAGAGGAGTAAGTCTGAATTTGGAAGAGAATGAGTGGCGGCTGTCGCAACTGATGTCTGCTTATTATGTAGTGCTTCTGGGTAAATTAGAGAAAGAATTAAGGAGATTTTTCAAGTGAATGTAAATAAAGGTAAGGTTCTTGTTGCTGAGTGAGGAGAGTTAGCATATGATCATTTAATATTACGTTGAATGAAGAAAATTTAGAGCTTGTGGAAGAATTAAAGTATTTAGGGTGTTTGACTGACAAGAGAGATACAAGTACACTGGGATCGGAAAGTACTGTAGAATGAAGCAGAGCAAGCAAATCATGGGTCGATAAGAGCCTTGGCAGGAAGTGATTCAGTGTAAATAGAGCAAGAAGTTTACATAAAGGTGTATCGGTGACAGCAGTGATGTATGGATGAGAGAGAGACTTGTTTGGCATGATAGTTCGTTGTCAGTAGTGAGAACAGTAGATATAAATAATTTAAGGATTAAGATTAATGTAAAACGGAATGACTATAAAAAATTAGAATGTTCGTAAAAGGTCTGGAGTGAAAAAGTCATTGGAGATGAGAATAGAAGATAGTATGCTACGATGATATGGTGATGTGGAAATAATGAATAATGATAGAATTGCAAAAAAGATGTATAACGGTAAGTGCATAGCTGTGAAGTAGAGGAAGATCGCGTAAAAGATGGAAGGATGTAAATGGTAAATGTGTGAATAAACGTGAAGTTGATATAAATGTGGCACAGAGGTTCACGAGAAATAACGGGGAATGGAAACGTTTTTGCGAGGTGTGTAAATGGAGACGTTTGTCTCACTTCACATACCAGGAGAGTTGTACTCCAAACCTCGTCATGAGAGATAACATTGGATCCTTGAGGTTGGGGTGGTGCTTTATTCCTGGTGGTAATCATTATATGCATCCTAGTGTGTGTGTGTGTGTTCGACCCTCAGCCCAAGCGCCGTGCCTATCCCATATAAAATGAGATATGGGTTCTTAGATAATGATTGAATGAAATGATAAAACCCTTCACTGATTATTATATATATATATATATATATATATAATCATCATGCGGGTTGCTTCTACAGAGCTTCAATTTAATATTTAGGAGAAATCCAATGACAAGGAGAAATGTAAATGCCATGAAAAGTCTTCTTTAATGCGCAACGTTTCGAGCAAATACGCTCATCTTCAGGCTGTATGATAACAATGTGAAATTAAAATCAATAATTGAATGAAAAACCAGACAAAGAAAATTTCTATAACCTATTCATAAAGGCAAACTTTAAAAGACTGAAAAAAGAGGGTTAAATTCTAAGTTATACAGATTTACATTTAAAATTAAGAAGCTATTTTTAAATACATATAGTAAATGTGAAATTAATACACTGGAAAAATTAACAATAGTACACTGGAATAATGAAACTAACTAACCTTTCACTGCAATTTCCGAGGCTAGACTGATTTAAGCACAAAACGAGAAAACATAAAGTTGGAACACCTCTCCGTCCTATTTTAGCTTCGTATAACTTACCCACCTTTCAATTGGCAAAATTTGTTGTTAGTCTCCTGTCACCCTTTGCGAAAAATGCTTACACTATAAATAACTCGTTTGAATTCCAAAAAGACCTTCTTGGTGAGAACTTCGATTCAAAAAAGTTTTTTGTCAGTTTTGATGTAAAGTCGCTTTCACAAATGTACCTGTATCTGAAACTATTGCCATTATTTTAGATAGGGTTTTTAGCTCGGTTGATATTTTTCATGGTTTTTCATTGTCTCATTTTAAGGAACTTTTAGAATTGGTCTTCAAACAATGCTATTTTACTTTCAACAATAAGGTTTACCAACAAATTGATGGTGTAGGGATGGGATCACCTGTCGGACCGTTAGCAGCTGATTTTTTTATGACTCATTTAGAAAGTGTAATTTTTAGTCAATCTCCAACTCATCTCAAGCCAATTTTCTATCGACGCTTCGTTGATGATTCGATAGCTGTCTTTGATAATGCGGTACAAGCGCAACAATTCTTTAACTTCCTAAATTCTTTGCACCCCAATATAACGTATACAATGGAAACTGAGAAAAATGGCTCCCTTCCCTTTTTAGATCTTTTAATTTCGAAAAACGGTGATTCTATTACTACATCAGTTTACAGGAAACCCACTTTCACTGGTTTGGGCATGAATTTTTTTAGTTTTACTGATTTCAACTATAAGATGTCTTGTATTAAAACTCTCCTGTTCAGAGGATATAATTTGACCTCTAGTTTTACCTTACTTAATGATGAATTTAATAATCTAAGATCATACTTTACCAATAATAGTTTTCCTGTTCAATATGTAGATAAACTAATTAGATCCTTCTTAAATAATGTTTATAGCCCTCAACTTCCTTGTGTAGTGAATACTCTTATTTTAGTTTCAAGATAAATGTTAATTTTACCGTCTTGAATTTCGGAATAGCTATAAATTCATTTTAAATTAGTTACCCCTCATAATTCAATTGTGAACCACATTAATACTAATTTTATGTATATTGTATTATTTTATTGTATGTAAACATAATTAATTATATATCACAATTGTCAGTTAATTATTTATATTCAAATAATTATTTTAATCTAATACCATGTCCATTTTACAAATAAATAATAGAAATCCAAGGGTTATATTTTCCACCTTTGGTACTGTCGCAGTTTCGCCTAACGGACTCAATACGGCTAGTGAGATAATCACTGGTTGGCACTTAACCAGCGGCAGTGCTTATGGCTACATCATCCAGGTTAACCTATACCGGATAGATGCGCTACGGTCCCAAGCCGTAGCTTGCCTAGGCCGACGACGACGACGTAAACCAACAATTGGTGACTCCGGAGTTGGATTCCCCCCTTTTACCCGAACGACTAGGATTAGACTGTAACGTCGTTCGTGCCCATCACCCCCTTCACCCGAGCGACTAGGACCAGACTGTAACGTCGTTCGTGCCCATCACCCCCTTCACCCGAGCGACTAGAATCAGACTGTAATGTCGCTCGTGCCCTCTGCCCCTCACCCCTGCCCGTGCGCTCTGTGCCTGCGCTCGTCTCAACCTCCACTCCTTCGTTGGTAACTTGTCGTCTTGCTTGTACGTCAGCAAGCATAGGAGAAGATGCCTGACGACGCTGGTGCCATCTCCCACTTGAGCGTAAAGCTCCCCGTCTTCTGGCCGGGTGATCCATTTATTTGGTTCCACCAAGTGGAATCACAATTCAACTTGGGAAGGATCACCGCTAGCAGGACAAAATACGATCATGTTTTTGTCCTCTCTACCAGCGAGCATCATCTCTGAAGTCCGTGACGTCATCGTGTCTACTTCCACGAGTGAGGACCCATACAACGATCTGAAGTCTGCCATCCTGTGCCGCACCACTGTCTCCGAGCGTGAGAAACTACATCAGTTAATCTCAAAAGAAGAACTTGGAGACCGTAAGCCCACTCAAATGCTGAGGGCTATGCAGTGCGCTCTAGGCGAACGCGCACAAACCTTCGATAAGGACATCTTTAGACAGTTGTTCTTGCAGAACTTCCTCCATCAGCTCAGCGTGTCTTGGCCACTATGGATCCTGCTACTCCAGTTGATAAACTAGCAGAAACTGCCGACAAAGTAGTGGAGATTGACACAGCTCCGGTCAACAACGTGAACACACAATCGGAACTGGAGTTGAAAGTGGAAGAGTTAAGTCAACAACTCAACCACGTTTGTTCTCTGCTACAAAATCAACGGCAAAGAAGCCATTCTCGGTCAAGATTACGAAGAGGCATCGTTCGAGTTCCGGGAAGATCTGTTTCTACCACTCGAAATTTGGAAAGAAGGCTAGGAAGTGCATCTCCCCTTGCAATTTTTCGTCGGAAAACCCCAGCAGCGAGTCCTAATGGCGTCTAGTACTCGCACTGCCAACCTGTTATTCATAAAGGACAGGAACTCTGGTGTCAATTTCTTGGTCGATACCGGAGCGTCAGTCAGTGTATTCCCTCAAAAATCTGGTCATACGCACTCGGAATCTCCGCCTCTATACGCTGCTAACGGTTCACGCATACCCACGTACGGTACTCAGTCGCGTGAACTAAACTTGGGCCTTCACCGATCCTTCAAGTGGATTTTCATCTGTGCTCAAGTGCGGCATCCCATAATCGGCGCTGACTTCCTCCAGCATTTCAAACTCCTGGTGGATCTTGACAAGCGACGCTTATGCGACCAGGCCACACTGCTTTCTGTTCTTGCCAAAACAGGTTGCCCTTCCGGACGCCTCGAACTCTGCACTTTCCCTCGTTCCCCCTAATTCCATGTACCAGTGCCTTTTCCAGCGATATCCAGGAATTCTTCAACCGATGCAGATGGGTGATACCATTAAGCACACCATTACCCATCACATTACAACAAAAGGTCCCCCTGTGTTTGCAAAACCCAGACGTCTTGCCCCGGACAAACTGAAAGCTGCCAAATCGGAATTCCAGCTTATGATAGATCTTGGGATAATAAGACCTTCCAAAGCAGTTGGTCCTCTCCCCTACACCTGGTCCAGAAGAAGTCAGGAGACTGGAGACCATGTGGGGATTACCGGTTTTTGAATTCGACAACCATCCCGGACCGATATCCGGTACCAAATGTCCAAGACTTTACTTCTCTTCTCCACGGCAAATCTATCTTCAGTAAAATAGATCTCGTTAAGGCTTTCCACCACATTCCCGTAGAGCCTTCGGATATTCCCAAGACTGCAGTTTGTACACCATTTGGGTTATTCGAATTTGTGAAGATGCCGTTCGGGCTACGGAATGCTGCGCAAACCTTTCAGAGGTTTATAGATGAGGTCACCAGAGGCTTAGACTTTGTTATGCTACATCGATGATTTGCTTGTGGCCAGCTCAACGGAAGAGGAACATAAGGAACATCTTTCACTCCTCTTTCAACGCTTAGAACAATACGGTGTTACTATTAATGCATCTAAGTGTGTGTTTGCACAGCCAACCTTGGAATTTCTTGGTCACACGATTTCGCAGCACGGAATTACCCCCCTTCAGGACAAGTGTGAAGTGATAAAAAATTACCCTATGCCAAGTAATCAGCGTGAGTTACGTCGGTTTCTAGGTTTGGTAAATTATTACCACAAGTTCATTAAAAACTGTGCCAGTGTTCTTGCTCCTCTACACGCTATGATCACACACAAACGCAAGGTAACGAATTGGTATGGTGTAGCGATAGGTTACAGGCGTTCGACAATGCCAAAAATGCTATCAATAGTGCATTGTCTCTGTCATTTCCTATCAGTAATGCCCCCCTAACTCTGACGGTCGATGCATCAGATGTTGCGATCGGTGGAGTGTTGGAACAAACCATTAACGGTCAACAAGCACCCATCGCGTTTTACTCGAAAAAGCTGCAGCCAGCCCAAACGCGTTATAGTGCTTTCGGACGTGAACTTCTTGCTATTTACTTAAACGTGAAGCATTTTCAACATTTCCTTGAAGGCCGAGAGTTTTGTGTTTTTACCGACCACAAACTTTGGTCACTGTCTTCAATAAAAACAGCTGTAACCACTCTCCCAGAGTCATCAGGCAACTCGATTATATCTCGCAATTTACCACAGATATCCGCCACATCAAAGGTGTCTTGAACACTCCAGCGGATGCACTCTCAAGAATAGAGATTACTTCTGTTACCCTCAGCTCTACACTGTGGAATGCTATTGCACAGGATCAAGATAAGGATATGGAACTACAAGACCTGCTCAGAGAAGACTCCACTCACTCACTTTCCCTCAAGAAAATGAGTATGCCAGGATTGTCTGTGCCCCTCTATTGCGACGTATCAACAGCTGCTATTCGCCCTTATGTCCCTCCATGTCACAGAAAAGCAGTCTTCACGGATCTTCATAAGCCCTCCCATCCTGGTATCCGTGCTTCGCAACACCTGGTTACCTCTCGCTTTGTTTGGCCCTCGATGCGGAAGGATGTCAAACATTGGACCAAAACGTGCCTTGCCTGCCAGCGTGCCAAAGTCCAAAGGCACACCAGGTCCCCCTTTGACGCATTTCCGCCCCCATCCCAGCGATTTGAGGTAATTCATGTAGACATTGTTGGCCTCTTCCAGTGATTCAAGGCCAACGTTATCTGCTCACCTGTCTCGACCGCTTTTCCAGATGGCCTGAAGCCATCCCACTTCCTGATATCCAAGCGGACACTGTTGCAAGAGCCTTTCTTCATGGATGGGTATCAAGATTTGGATTGCCGACAAAAGTCATCATGACCAAGGTCGCCAATTTGAGTCTTCGCTTTGGAAGAAGTTTACCAGCTTGTTGGGTACAGTACATGCGCATACCTGTGCGTATCATCCGCAAGCTAACGGCCTCGTCGAACGCTTCCATCGCCAGCTGAAGTCATCCCTTATGTGTCACGAAGACTCCCATTGGATGGATAAGCTTCCACTCGTGTTGCTTGGTATTCGCTCTGCATTTAAGAGTGATCTGAAGACTACAGCGGCTGAACTAGTCTATGGAACAACACTGCGGCTACCAGGTGGCTACTTCACTGCAGGGGATAAGTCATGTGATCCTACGGAATTCGCTCAAACACTTCCTCTCACATGCAGTCCCTTCAGCCTGTTCCCTCGATTGACTAGCAACAGAACATCTTTGTTTCCCCAGCCCTCCAGTCTTGCACCCACGTTTTCGTCGTGTACCTGTCCCAAAAACGGCCTCTCCAATGTCCATATGACGGACCCTATGAAGTTCTCGACGTACGCGCAAATCATTTCTCCTCCAGCGCGGTTCCAAGGTCGACAAGGTTTCTATCGATCGTCTTAAGCCTGCGTTTTTGGAATCAACCTTAAGCGAGGTACATGTAGCTACCAAAAAGGTTCAGCGGAAATCTGTGTCGTTCGGAACTCTTTGAACTTCCTCTCTGGTGGGGGAGTGTGTAGTGAATACTCTTATTTTAGTTTCAAGATAAATGTTAATTTTACCGTCTTGAATTTCGGAATAGCTATAAATCATTTTAAATTAGTTACCCTCATAATTCAATTGTGAACCACATTAATACTAATTTTATGTATATTGTATTATTTTATTGTATGTAAACATAATTAATTATATATCACAATTGTCAGTTAATTATTTATATTCAAATAATATTTTAATCTAATACCATGTCCATTTTACAAATAAATAATAGAAATCCAAGGGTTATATTTTTCCACCTTTGGTACTGTCGCAGTTTCGCTAACGGACTCAATACGGCTAGTGAGATAATCACTGGTTGGCACTTAACCAGCGGCAGTGCTTATGGCTACATCATCCAGGTTAACCTATACCGGATAGATGCGCTACGGTCCCAAGCCGTAGCTTGCCTAGGCCGACGACGACGACGTAAACCAACACTTGTATTACAGTGCCGAAGGATATAAAATATTTCTTGGTACCTGAAATGGGTCCTTTGAATAAGGAATTTAAGCTTAAATTTACAAAGTTGTTAAGGAAATTTTTTATCATACTGATTTCCGCATCATATTTATTAATAAAACGTCTTTAGGTAGCTTTTCTCAGCGAAGGATCGAACCCCTGACTCGTTGCGTAGCGGTGTTGTATATTTATTTACCTGCCCTAGGTGTCTCCTTGGGAATTACATTGGCAGCACTGTTCGCTCTCTCAGGGCTAGATTTTATTCGCATATGGGAATAAGTGGCCGAACAGGTAAAATTTTAAAAACTAAAGAAGTTTCTAGCATTCGGGAACACAGTATCAAATGTAAAACTGATGTCACTTTAGAAAATTTTAAAATTCTTGGTTGTAATACTTGTCCCAACTCACTTAGAATTCTGGAATCGCTTTATATTAAAACTTTGACCCCGACGTTAAATGTTGACTCATCAGCCGCCCTTTAAACTTTTTATAATCCCCTCCTTCCCCAATTCCTTATAATCCCCCCTTCCCCAATCGCCCTCACCATCTTATCTTATATTATGTTTTCTCGTTTTGTGCTTAAATCAGTCTAGCCTCGGAAATTGCAGTGAAAGGTTAGTTAGTTTCATTATTCCAGTGTACTATTGTTAATTTTTCCAGTGTATAATTTCACATTTACTATATGTATTTAAAAATAGCTTCTTAATTTAAATGTAAATCTGTATAACTTAGAATTTAACCCTCTTTTTTCAGTCTTTTAAAGTTTGCCTTTATGAATAGGTTATAGAAATTTTCTTTGTCTGGTTTTTCATTCAATTATTGATTTTAATTTCACATTGTCATCATACAGCCTGAAGATGAGCGTATTTGCTCGAAACGTTGCGCATTAAAGAAGACTTTCATGGCATTTACATTTCTCCTTGTCATTGGATTTCTCCTAAATATTATTATATATATATATATATATATATATATATATTACACACTAGAAAGCAAAAGCAGCTAAGAACCCTGTTTTCACTTGATAAATTAAATCATATTTTCATAAGTTAATTAGTTCTTATGGAGAGTTGGAGGTACTCAGCCTTGATGGGATGAAAGCCTTCCTAAGTTTAACGAACGAAGAGATCCCTTAAAATAGGTTCCATTAACAGCAGAGAACGGCAGTTCCTTCTGAAGTTTCCATAATAATTACGGCAATTAAACTAATACAAGATATTCCTCCCTTCTCAAAACCATTTTGATAATGTATCTTTGAAATATAATGAGACCTGACTAAGCTCATTCATTAATGTACGTACGGAGTTTAATACTCGTCTTTGCTATCAATGCTGTAATTGGAAATTGTCGATTGCTAGCATAGTTTTCTTTTTAATTTTGTTCCAACTGAAACCCCATCCAGTAGGTTAAGTTAAATAAGTATAGGTTAGGTTAAGTTACATCAAAAAATTGACGTAAAAATTAGTGTTGTTCGTGACTGTAAGTATAAAAAATTCCTTTTTTGTTGACAAAGTAGGTATAGTTACGTTCTGTATATTATTTCGTTTTACTCTTCTTCAAAATTAACCAGATAGAAGTATAATATTTGTCTAACTTAATTTTAAATGTACTTGAAACAACTTGAACGGGAAGCTTTTTTCATTCGTCTACAATTCTACTGGTAAAAAAGCAAGTAATCCAATAATCCTACAACAACGCTGTCTCCTCTTTCCCATTAATTTAAGCTCGTATGCTTCTGGTTGTACCTCCGTTTTTTTCGAAAAGATGCTCTCTACATCAGTCTTATGAAATTCGATTCAATCTCGTTCAAAGAGCACAATGAAGATCTATGCAAGAAATTAGCCTAGGTCTCATTCATAATTACAAAAGTACTGTAGGTGCATCACTCAGTACTGCATTAGTGTTTACGGAAGTTCACGTCGCTATTTTATGCAGCCATTGGTGGTAATACAGAAAAGAATAATTAAGTAAATCTATAATTCGAACAAACATAATAAAAGTACAAACAAAATGTTCCAAGAGTTAAAAATTTTGAAACTAGTAGAAATCTACAAACTAAACATTGCCTCAAAAATTTATCAAATCGTCCATAATACTGCGCCAGAAATCATCCTAAAAAAAAATTACGAGTTTCTCAAACACAATACCGCTTTAAAACAAGACAATCAAACACAATACCACTTTAAAACAAGACAATCAAACGTGTACATCAGAAAACCAAATTACACTGTAGATTATGCGACTAAATCCTAACGTTACACAGGTATCAGATTCATCAAATCATTCAAACCAAAACACTGCATCCCCTTTCTTATTTCTATAATAATACATTATTTTATATTCCCATGTGGCAAAACAAAAAATAATAAATAAAAAGATACAATATGTGTAAGGTAAAAAAATATCAAAGTCTGTGAAAATATTCAATAAGCAACGCATTTAATATTTAGTTTCCTATATCACAACAAAAAAATAAGTGTTTAATCTAAACTGAATGACCTGGCTTTATTTCTCTTTGTTTCTATATTTTTAAAATTAATGTAAATAACGTCATTTCTCTGCATTATCTTATAAGATTCTGCCAATAATACAAATTTTGCTTGTAAATAGCAATTCTATACTATGTATGTATAGGAAGACATTAATTGTTCCATTAATATGTATGTATACAGTATACTCATATATATATATATAATATATATATATATATATATTTATATATATGTGTGTGTGTGTGTGGTGTGTGGTGGTGTGTGTGTGCGCGCGCGCGTGTATTTCTTGTTGTACCTGACGTATGTTCCCAACATATAGAAAATAGACTAAGTTGCATTATTGTCATTATCATCATTATTAGTGTTATTATTATTTTTATATTAGCATCATACTATGCTATGTATAGTTAGGGAAAAATATATATATATATATATATATGTATAGAAACGACGTAAGTATAGAGGAGTGTTCTGCACACGAGGAAGAGAAATAACGAACAAATGAAAAATGAGGTAACCGCCTGGAATCGAACCCAGGATCTTCCGATTGCCGGTCAGATATGCTATCCACTACACCACGGGCCTCGACCAGTCAGAAGTCGTAATTCTCCTACATAGGGCAGAAACCAATGCCTTGAAAGGGCACCCTCGCAAATCGTGAATATGTACATTTAACTGCAATGACCACGCAGTATATTAATGTATAGAAACGACGTAAGTATAGAGGAGTGTTCTGCACACGAGGAAGAGAAATAACGAACAAATGAAAAATGAGGTAACCGCCGGGAATCGAACCCAGGGCCTTCCGATTGCCGGTGTAGTGGATAGCATATCTGACCGGCAATCGGAAGATCCTGCGTTCGATTCCCGGGCGGTTACCTTATTTTTCATTTGTTCGTTATTTCTCTTCCTCGTGTGCAGAACACTCCTCTATACTTACGTCGTTTCTATACATTAATATACTGCGTGGTCATTGCAGTTAAATGTACATATTCACGATTTGCGAGGGTGCCCTTTCAAGGCATTGGTTTCTGCCCTATGTAGGAGAATTACGACTTCTGACTGGTCGAGGCCCGTGGTGTAGTGGATAGCATATCTGACCGGCAATCTAAACATTAATATACTGCGTGGTCATTGCAGTTATATATATATATATATATATATATATATATATATATATATATATATATATTAATACTTAATATATATCTTGTACATGTATACATAGAACAGCAAAACTGAAATTGAATATTTTTTATAGTTTTAAGACCTCAATCATTTATTGTCATTGTCCATTTTTTTCTGTGGTTTAATTCTTTTTAAGTCTTTCTTAATTTGTACGATTTAGTTCTTAATTCTGGTATCAATTTTGTTGTTTTTCTTTGAGCGTTTTTAAATCCTATTAATAACTTTTACGGGATCGGGAGATTAGAACTATATCGTGTACTCTAAAGATTTATTATACAGATTTAGTTTGGTACTCCAGTTTTATAAGCGAGGTTTCTCAAAATGAAACCCGGTGAGGGCTTTACGCGGAGGCAATATAGCGCCCGGTAGCTCAGTGGTTACGGTGTTGGACTGTGGGCGGTGAAGCTCTAAGTTCGCTTTCAGATCGGGTTGTGTTGGGCCGGCCATTCACCCTGTTTCCGCTCCGGCTCAGGTGGCCCTTGGGGCACATCATTCCCACGTAGTTGGGAAAACGAGCTTCCTGGATGTTATTTTACCAACACATTATTCTACGACAATTTTTAAGTCCATAACAGTAATGATCTTCAATTCTTTCTCTTAGTTAACTTTGCCTATTCGACCAACAACTGTATTCTTTATTGTTTCTTTCAGTGTGCATAACTTTACACCTGTCAACATTAAATTTCATTTGTTACATATCTGAAACTTTTACTAGCTTATTTCAGTGCAGCTGAAGTTGCTTTTTCTTTTTTAATGTATTTTCACCAATCTATATTTCCATCAAAGTCTTAATTAATAAAATTTCAAAATTTACATAGCGTTTACTCATTGGTTAACCTTGGCTTTG
Organism: Bathynomus jamesi; assembly: GCA_023014485.1. Classification (NCBI taxonomy): domain Eukaryota; kingdom Metazoa; phylum Arthropoda; class Malacostraca; order Isopoda; family Cirolanidae; genus Bathynomus; species Bathynomus jamesi. Next base: position 94,643 of record JAJOZX010007749.1, on the reverse strand, counting down.
CTTCCGCCCGAATTGTTCATTCTGACGAAAGTCAAGCTTGTCACTCCACCTAAGGCCTACATTTTAACGTGGAATCCGAACCACGCCTTAACAGCAGCCTTAACCACTAGGTTAGTGTGTGTTAACTACACAGTACCCATTTATCTACCAACCAATTTCTTTATTGTGTGGAAGGATGAACAGTTGGGTTTTGCTGCGCGCAGTCTGCCGTCACCGAGTCTCGATCCCGGGGCCAATGGATTCGTAGTCAGCGACGCTAACCACTACACCACCGAGGCGCATTACTGTATATTATTATAAATAAAACTTCTTTTAGGAGAGATGTATCTGAGGTATTCCGATTGACACATTTGCCCGTTCTGACCTTTTCCCATTTAACAGTATTGATTTTTTTTTTGTTTTTATACTTAACAGGAGTAATTTCTATTCGCCATGCTTTCAGAATCCCTATGATATTTAATTTTGTTAATTAGCTCTTGAGACACTCCATCAACAATTTTTCGGAAGTTCAGATACAATAATGTTCACCGTTTGCTTATTATCAGCGTGTTTTGTTACATTATTGATAAACTAGTAAGTTGGTTAAACATGGAGTAGCTAATCTGAAGCAGTGCTTACGCGTGTTAAAAGCATTCTTTTTAAATAGCTCCAGCTCATCTCTACATATAGTTTACTAAAAGGTTTGCCTATCAGTATCACGGATGCTAAACTTTTGGTCTATAGTTTTGGGTTTCCTGTTTTCGCCAGTTTAGAAGATTTATGTAACAGTGGATCTTAACCTTTTTAGGCTGCGACCCAAATTCTGGTCGCGAGGCTGGCTCGGCGACACATGCCTTCAAACAACTCACTCGTAATAGATAAAATAAATAAATAATGGTAAAATGATTAGAGAAAACATAAATGATAAATGACAATTTAATGACCCAATCAAAATGGCTTGGAGACGCAATTTTGGGTCGCGACCCAGGGGTTAAGAACCACTGATGTAACATTTGCACTTCTCAAATCAACGGGGACTCACCCTCCCTTCCGCGAGTAATTTAATAATGATGTACAGTAGATAAATGATCTGCCTGTTTAGTTCTAATAATAAGGAAGAGAAAATATGGTAAGTCCCCGGACATTGTTAAATTTCATTAGGTCATCGCGATGTCTTAAGATTTTCGTTTCCTCTATTGCATTAATATTTAATTTTTCATTTTCCTTCTCACGGTCGAGGTATTCACAGCCACTGCGACATTATAAGTTTTCGTTTGTATATATATATATATATATATATATATATATATATATGTATGTAAAGAACGACGCTTGTGTAGAAGAGCGTTCCGCACAAGATGAGGAGGGAGAACGAACAAATGAAAAATGAGGTACCACCCGGGAATCGAACCCAGGATCATCCGATTGCCGGTCAGATATGCTATCCACTACACCATGGACCTCGATCAATCAGAAGTCGTAATTCTCCTACATACGAGCAGAAACCAATGCCCTGAGGGGGCACCTTCGCATGTCGTACATATATACATTTTAACTGCAAACAACACACAGTGTGTGTGTGTATATATAACTATATATATATATATATATATATATATGTAAAGAACGACGCTTGTGTAGAAGAGCGTTCCGCACAAGATGAGGAGGGAGAACGAACAAATGAAAAATGAGGTACCACCCGGGAATCGAACCCAGGATCATCCGATTGCCGGTCAGATATGCTATCCACTACACCATGGACCTCGATCAATCAGAAGTCGTAATTCTCCTACATACGAGCAGAAACCAATGCCCTGAGGGGCACCTTCGCATGTCGTACATATATACATTTTAACTGCAAACAACACACAGTGTGTGTGTATATATATATAACTATATATATATATATATATATATATATATATATATATATATATATATATATATATATATATAAAATTCCATTTTTCTCGTGAAGCTGGAGGAACTTGTAGGGCCTTTATATTTTCTCACTGTACATATACACTATACAGTATATGAGGGGTCGCGCGTCTTAAGGTACTAAGCTCCACCACAGGCGAAAACGTGTTTTTAATGGATATCACTATTTTCACCCTTCCTCTATCGCGTGGTTTGGGTTATAATGACCTTACGACACTAGAAGTATGGTTGAAAACCTTATGAAGCGAACTACTTTTTTCACCTCTATCGCCAGCCTAAAGTTCACCCAAAGTTCGACATAATAAGAAAATAAAATTTTTAAAAAATATATATAAAATATAAAAATCTATTCCAAAAACTCACCAACATCTTCATTAGCATACTTAGAACTCTAATTTAGCCAAAAATGAACGTTCTAGCTCAATTAATAACAGAGATACTATTGCCAGAATATTGCTGAACTTTGGAGGCGATTTCTGACGAATTTTAATTTTGGCGCTTAGGTACCTTAAGTCGAGGAACCCCTCAATTATTTATTATATAATTAAAACTCCTTCGGGTGACTGTTTGAATGACACGCCACTTTCTTTTCATTAGCCCGCTAACCACCTCTCATTTTCTTTTCAAGATCTCTTTGCAAGTTATTAAATATACTTCCATCCAATGTGCTCCCTAGTACGAGTCCTCATGTCTTTTGTATGCGCATCTTTTTTGGAGTTATTTTGTTTTAAAGACTGTTAGTTAACCACTTCGGATTGGAGACGTTCTTTTTTTTGTGGAATTCTTTAATTTTTTTTCAGTCTTCTTAAAAATAGTGTTAAATAAAACTTCGTTTCTGATGTATCTTTTGGGGTTCTCAGTCCGCAACTTTTCTTTAATAACATTATTATTTGAATGCGTCGTCACTGTTGGTACATTTATACGTCGCGAACTTAGAAATAATATAGAAATAATCAGATAATTTAACATCTGAAACGACTGTCTACATTACGAAACGGCCATTACAAATACAAGCTACATATCTAAAAGCAACGTTCAAACTCTTTATATTACGTTTTAACTCCCAGATCTCGCAGGGAAGTAATTAAAATGATGATTATGTCATGCGGCAATATAAACGCTGTTGGAGCATTGAGTGATGTATCAAGGTATCTGATTATATATATACACAATTGTAACCGAGGAGAAACTATTTGAACGTAGTAGAATATAATATAGAATGCGACAAAAGTATGAGAAATTCTATTGGAATAAGAACTGAAATTTCGTTCGCGGAAAATTAATTTCAATAGTGTAGATCACGAATGGAAAGATAGAGCTTCAGTATGACGGCTAAATACAATCGCTGCGCGAGTGCCAAAGGTTAAAAGCAACTGTCGCGGTATGTGAACAAAGGAAATAACGTTGGGAAATGTTTTATACAAAGGATGGGAAGAAGATGCAAAGAAACTATTTCAAATAATGTAAATATTTTTAGTTTAAAATCATTTGTATATTATTATTATTATAATATACTATTATAATATATTATATTATTATTATTATTATAATCGAAAGAAAAGTATCTAAATTCAGAGAAGGTCTCCAATATTTATAATTCATTTGTGTGGAATTAAAAAATGCCATATTGCTTTTAGCTTTTAACTATTATATATATATATATATGGGCTACGTCGTGACCAATGTCGTAACACGTAACACCGCTTCTCGGAGATCAGCGAAGTTAAGCGACATTGGGTCCGGGTAGTAGTTGGATGGGAGACCGTCCTCTGTGCCCAGATTATGTAGCGACCCGTGGTTCGGATCCCACGTAAAGCTGTAGGTCCCCTCCATCATATGACCTTAGATGTTGCGAAGGAGGTTAAACAACCCTAATTAAAAAAAAAATATATATATATATATATAAGTGAAACTAAAAGGAGGGGAATAATAATTAATTATGTTTTAAGAGGAAAAAGAATGGGTTAGCAAAGGGTATATATTAAAAACGAACAACACCGAGATTAGCATGACCAACTCTAAATACAAAACTCTAAACTCATCCTACAAGAGAAAAGTCGTCACCAAACCCGCTCTTTACCCTTAATAGACATGCCTGACACTCGTGTGTCAGGTTTAAATTTAAGGGAATGTACAGTACAGATTCGGAAAAAAGTTCCCCGAAAAACACAAAATTTCTAAAACGCATAAAAAATTACTAATTAGTAATATTCTGTTTATCTTTGGATAGTTTATTATTTTCGGTGACTAATAAAATTTCAAGAAAAAGCCCGAGTCATTACTCGTAATTGCTAATTTTTTTTTTTATGCTTTTTAGCAATTTTGCGTTTCTAGGCGAACTTTTTTTTTTACATATGAAGACCCGATAACAAAAACAACAACAACAACTCATTGCATAAAGTTATATAGTACAACAAAAACAAACAAAAAACCCGATATTCGTAATCCGAAAAAACTAAATCGGTCATAGTCTGTTTTCTCGGCTTTGAGACTGAAATTTCATAATATGAGGACACAAACATTATGTCAACAATGTAAAAACTCCATTAGGCAAAAAGCATATAAAAGTGAACACGAGAACAGACTGTCGTCATACAATAAAGGAGCTTTGAAAGAACAATGGTTTATATTAAATTTTTATCTCCATTCAAAGTACTGATGTTAAGTTTCACTTGAAGCAAGTAACACTTCATGTTAAATATTTGCTAATAAAATATTCAGAAATACCATCAGTATAGTACACTGTATGTCCATTATTTTTTAAACTTAATAATGGGCCATTTTAAAACCAATTATTCTGGCAATCTTTAGAAAAGTGCGATATAAAGGCACGCACATTAAAAACAATCTTAAAATTAACATTTGAATAAGGAGGCGAATAACCTGAAATGTCAACATCATAATCTATTCTTCTATGATAAACTATCGTATGAAGCATATCATTATAAGATTGACCATATTTAATAAATAATGTGCAAAATAATTTTCAACATTTGGATTTAAATTGTAATATATATATATATATATATATATATATATATGGGATGAATTTCACAATTAAACGCGTGAAATGAATGAATGATGCAAACCCACAGGGAAAAAGAAAACTTATTCCAAGGCCTTTCGTGTATTTAGAAGTACATCTTGTCAGGGAATGAAGAGAGAGGACGAGATGACGAAAATATATATATATATATATATATATATATATATATGTGCGTGTGTGTTTGGTTTAGTAGCACGTCTATAAACATGTTTAAAAATCGATTACATGCATATATTGATAGATTAGGTATAGTTTAAGGTAGCAAAATTAAAGTTTTTGTAGTTTGGAACCCAGGTAAAATAGTAGGTCCCCTCCGCCATCATGGAGGACATACTCAATACACAATTACAAACACGGTTAGGTAGACCAGCATGAGTGAATCCTAGGGTTTTTATTGGTCTGAAACATTATAACATTCTATCATATATATAAAATTGTAGAGAGAGAGGTGTTTGTAGGGAGCCGGCATTTGAAGAAAAAAAGGATGATCAACGCCCACGTAAACATTATGAAGATATAATATAAATCTTCGTAATGTTGACGTGGGCGTTGATCATCCTTTTTATCGTTTTATGTATATACCGTATATATATAATGATGTACACCCACAAGGAAAAATGAAAAGTGATTCTAAGGACTTTCACGTATTCAACAGTACACCTCGTCAGGGGTGAATACACGAACGGCCTTGGAATCGCTTTTAATTTTTCCTTGTCGGTGTGCATCATTTATTTATTTCACGCGTTTACTTGTACAATTCATTCCAGAAATATATATATATATATATATATATATATATATATATATATATATTACTTTACTTTTGTTGAGTTTGAACGACGGTTCAGGATCGACCTGCGGTCGACCCCTCTGCAGCATCCCGCCTCATTTGCGGGACTTGGTGAAGGAGGGAATTGCTCTCTGATCTCCTCCTGCCCTCGTAGCCAGCCACGCATGGCTGGTCAGGGACTTTGCACAAGAATCTGTCCAGCTGGTTCTTGAAGTTATTCAGGTCGGTGTGCTGGAGATTCCTCACTTCTTTTGGAAGGACATTGAAAAGCTTTGGGCCCCGTATTCTGAGGGTATTTTCCATCCTCGTTTTCATGGCTCCTTGTCCCACCGCAGCTGGGACCGTACAAAATCTGCCTCTTCTCTCATTCCAGTTTGTTTCTATTTCATTTCTGAGGTTAGGGACAGAGCCCTCAAGTATTTTCCATATGTATATTATTGTGTACCGCTCTCGCCTTCTTTCAAGAGAGTAGAGTTCCAGGGATTGTAGTCGAGACCAGTAGTCTTCACCTTCCGTTTCCTCTATCTTAGACGTAAAAGTCCTTTGTATAGCTTCAATGCTCGCAATGTCTCTTTTTCTGTGTGGGCTTGTGAGTACTGAGCAATACTCAATTATTGGTAGGACTAGACTCTTCCATAATTTGAGCATGATGTTTGCTTTTCTGCTGCGGAAGCTCCTCCAGATGATTCCCATTATTTTTCTAGCCGTTGTGATTTTGATTTTATAGTGCTCTCTGAATTCTGCATCCGACGACATTATTACTCCAAGATCCCTGACTTGTGGATTTGGCTTGCGGAGTTTTGTACCCTTTCTTCTGTAGCTCTTTGTTATTACCATATCTTAGAAGTTGGAATTTTTCTTCGTTGAACTTCATATTGTTGTCTTCTGCCCACTGGAATAATGTTTCAATGTCGTTTTGTAGTTTTCTTATGTCATCTTCGTTCAATATTTCCTTACATATCTTTGTGTCATCTGCGAAGCATGATACAATACTGTCCTTAATATCTGCATCAATATCTGCAATCATTATTATGAACAGCAAGGGAGCTAATACTGTCCCTTGTGGGACAGAGCTCACGACTTCCGAGACTTCCGATTTAACTCCGTTTACCACCACTCTTTGCGTTCTTTGCGTCAAGAAATTAAATATCCACCTTCCTAGCTTTCCAGTAATTCCTGTATCCTTAAGTTTGTGTGCTATGATTCCATGGTCACATTTATCGAAGGCTTTAGCAAAGTCAGTATATATTACATCAATGTTTTGTCCTCGACACAATGTTCCTAATATTTTCTCCTGGTGGTCTAGTAGCTGTGACAGGCATGATCTACCCGCCCTGAAGCCATGTTGATTTGGGTTGTATAAGTCTTTTTCTTGTAGGTAGTAGGTAGTTTTGCCTAATTATGCGTTCAAAACACTTTATAAGGTGTGAGGTGAGAGCCACTGGCCGATAATTTTTGGGCATTGCTCTGTTACCACCTTTAAATAGGGGGGCAATGTTCGCGTTCTTTAAGGGGAGTGGAATTTGTCCTGTGTCGAGTGATTTCCTCCATAGTAAGTATAGCGGTTTTGCAATACTCTCTTTGCATTTCTTCAGAAATGTGGCACTCCATGTGTCTGGCCCTGGCGCTGAATTGTCTCGCATCTGTGATAAGGCCGTAATTACATCTCCTTCCGTGAACTCGAAGTCCATTAATAGGTTTGTGCCGGGATTTGTTCTTGGTTGATCTGTATCAATGTCGAAAAACTCGTCTGGGTTTTCCACTTCCATCTCGGACTTAGGGGTGCTAAACACAGATTTAAATTGTTCCCTAAGCAGTTCACTTATTTCTTTCGGGTCATTTGTGTATTCGGCCTCCCCGTCTATCAACGGTCCAATACTCTCTTACACTGCATTTTCCTTTTCGCAAAAGTGTAGAAGTATTTTGGGTTATTTTTTATGTTTTCTGCTACCTTGTTTTCCTCCTCGTTTGTCTTATGTATGAATGTTTGCTTTAGGTCCATTTCTATTTCGCCAAGTTTCCTCTCTAGTTTGAGTCTCTTTGCATCAGTTCTGCATCTGTGGAGATGTTTTACGGTTTGTCTTCGTTGCCTGAATAGAGTCCTGATTTTCCTCTCGAGCTTGCTACGTTTTCTTTCCTGTCTCTCTGGAATATGTTTCAGTATTATAGGTTTGGTTTCCGTCTCTATTATACATAGTATTTCTTGTGGAGTCTTCTCGTGTAGTAGCAATTCCCAATTTACCTCCTTTAAATCTTTATTTACGTTTTCCCAATTTACTTTCTTTGAATTTATGTTTAAGCCTTCAAATATTCCATCTGCCTCTCTAGGATGCGTTTTCGGACCTCTGGGTGCTAACTTCAATTGTATATCGATGAGGTTATGGTCGGAGAACTTTGTGTGCGTTACTTTTTTATTTATTATTATCTCGTTGTTATTTGTCCAGATTAAATCCAAAACGTTCTCCTTTCTCGTGGCTTCACAGATTTCCTGGGTAAGGGCGTAATGTTCCATAATATCTAATAGCATTGTTGCTTGGGTTCTGTCATCTTTAGTAATGTTGCCATGAAACTTCTCAACATATATAACTTCGTCATTTTTTTCCATGATATGAATGGGAAATTAAAATCTCCGAAAATTAGAATATTTGTTGCTGGAGTTTCAAGTAATTTTAATATGTTTTCTATTTCATTTGTAGCAAATTGGAATTCACTTTTTGTGGTGTTTGGTGGTCTGTAGATGTTCATAATGGTTAGGTTCAGTTCTTTTACTTCTAATATAATAACTTCAACTGTGCTGTTTGATTTCTTTACCCTCACTTCACATGTGTAAGTGTTTTTCACGTAGATACAACACCCTCCTCCTCGTCTAGCCACTCTATCTGCTCTGTATATGTTGTAGTCCAGCAATGCTATTTCAGTATTCTCGATGCAGTTTTCACAGCCTTTTTCGCACTTATGTAAGTGTGTTTCCGTTAGGCATATGATATCTATGCTGGTTTCCGTAGCTAAATTTTGCAAGTATTGTAATTTGCAGTCTGCATGGTCCGTATAGAGGCCTTGTATATTTGTGTATAATACATTTACCGGGTTTCTAATCTTCGTGTTCGATTTTCCTAAATGATGGTCGTTTCCTGGTCGATGTCGGTTCCTGTTTGGTGTTATTGGTTGGGCCGCTGCATTTGGGAGTATTGGGGTTGCGGCCCGTGATACCACTGTTGTTGTTGTATTATTGGTGGGTGGTGTTGAATAGGGGGTGATGTAATGTTGTGGTGCATATGTTTGCGGCGTTCTGTCTCTCCTTGTTAGAAGGGCAAGCTGAGCTTTTATTATTCTCATTTCTTCTAAAAAATATGTTTCATTACTCTTGCTATTTCTTCTATGTCGAATATGATCTGTCTTTCTTTCCCGTTCTCTTCTTTGCGTACCCTTTATGTGAAAATACGGGCACTCTATGTTCAGGCATTTTTTCTCAGTAATTGACTGTCTGCAAATACGAGGGTGAAAAAAGTTGCAGTTTGGTCCGTACCTGCACTTCCCATTCCTCATCATATAGAAGCATTTTGTAGGGTGATTGTATATGCAGTTTGAGCCATATTTGCACGCACCTACTTTATAATATTCGCATATGGCCCGTCGTTTAAATTCTTTCTGAGTCTTACGTGATTCGATTTCCTTCTGCTTCGCCACCACTTCTTCCCTACTCAGTGGGGTTGTTTTCCTCGGCGTGTATTTCATATCTCCCTCTTCTGCCGTGGGTACCTCTTTTTCTGAGGCTGCTTTCGCCCCTCCCTGTAGTGTGTTTTCTTTTTCCTTCTCGGTTGTGTAGGCGTTTTCTGTTTCATGTTTTTCTGTCGGTAAAACTGCTGTACTTGATTCTTCTATTTCAACATTTTGTGTTCCCCTCTGTTCTAATTTTCTATTGTTTTCCATGCACTTGACGCATAAGAAGGCCTATGATTTTGTTATTTATTCTATTTACCATTTTCCTGTCTTTTCTATCTAAGTTCATGCATTCGTAGTGCTTAAAGGTATTGAACAGAATGCAGTTTAAGCCCGAGGTCTGGTCTGCTTCATTTTTGCAATCGCAAAGTTGATATGCCGCACATTCCATTACACATAATCCAGCTTTATTCAATTTTCTGACTTTCCCGCAATTTACACATTTCTTCGTATGTTTTGCCATTTTCTCCTTTATTTTTCCTCTTCTTCTCGCTTCTCAAATTTATATATATATATATATATATATCACATTTTTTTCATGTTTGTATCTCAACTTATAATGTAATTTTCTTCTCGGATCGATGACGTGTCACTGTTATGGCTAATCAGAAACATAAGTTTAGTATCAAAGTTATATCCCCCTCATTCCCATCCCTCATTCAGTCATATCCCCTTATTCATATCCCTCATTCAGTCTCCTCCCACTCGTGTGCTGTTTTCTTTAAAGGAAAACTGGCAGAGTTTTAAATCCTCGCGATCGTCTTGGCTTTAAATCCAAAATACAAAATTAAGAAACTCTGAATGAATCTCTTTATTATACAGTTTAGGAAGATGAAAAGGACTATATATATATATATATAATATATATATATATATATATATATATATATATAATTTATTGCCATTTATTTTTTAATAATAAATATATAGGGTGATTTCCCCCGTACAAAAGAAAAAAAGGTTTCCCAAAAACATTTATAGAAGCTATTTCTGGAGAACACCTTTTTTGGATTACCCTGTATAAATAGATATATTAATTTTACGTGTGTCGTAGAAGCTGAGTTTTTAGTAAATAATTTAAGATGTTTTAGAGCACTTATTTCATTTTATAGCTATTGAGTTAAAAGATAAATGTTAACATTTGTAATTCAGTTTCAAATTCTTTTCGAATACATTTAATTTTATTTTCGCTGAAGAGTTCCAAACAAGTCTTATCAAGTCATTTTTCTTTTCCTTTCCTTTCTGTTCCCAAATCCCAATCAGTTCCTTAGTCAAGAAACAGAAACTTCGTCTCAGCGAGAAAGATGCGTCGGCCTATACTTAATATATCTTTCTATTTTTCTCGTTCTGTTAAGTGAAGTTATAGCCCATTTCAGCGTTCATTAAGTCTTTGATGTACAAGTTCAGGTAACGCAAATTTCTCTTAATCACGAGGGAATTATCTAAATTTTGGGGATAAAAGTGACTTACAAAGAGAGGAATGTAAAAGATTTGAAAATACTCTTAAAAAAATATAGTTCATTTTTATAAAGTTTACCGAAATAATTCGACTAAAACGTACTGTATTTATTATATTTTGAATTTGAAATTTTGGCGAAAGAATGAAGGCAAAGAAACCATTCAGTATTTGGGAAACATTTGGAATAATATAGTTATTACGGTATGATATACATCTTGAACTGTGTAGTTTGGATAATTATGTTATGTGAAACCCTCCTCAGAAGAAGTGGCTGAGGGACAAATGTAGAAAACGTCAGAAAATGCAGTTAAAGTTGTAAAAATTTCGAAGTGCCATCATAACTTTTAAAGATATTTCGACAAAATATACCGGTCTGCATGAAAATCGATTTCTTTATTTTGAGTTGTGATTCTGAAGCAGTTCGCTGCGCTGAATTAAAAAATGCTGCCAGTTTTTTTCCATCACCCACAGTTTTAAAGTTATTAGCAAAACAATTTTGGGGCGTTTTGTAATTTTTTACCTTTTTTATCTTTAATTAATTTCGTTTTTTCATATTTTTCAGAGAGAGAATTCTAACATTACGACTTTAAAATTTTAATAATGGCTTCTAGAGGATGTACCCATAGTCCAGACATATTTTGTTATATTTGTGGTCGGTATGTTGTTGTAAAACAAAGGACAAATGTAACGACCTTCATTAAGAGAGCTTATCATGCTTATTTTGGAATTAAATTAGGAGATCAAGACAAAAGTTGGGCTGTGTTGCGGCACTAAGGAATTGGAGCAAAGGTAAAAAGAAAAGTTTGCCATTTGGGATCCCTATGGTATGGCGCGAGCCTAGAAACCATACCGACGACTGCTACTTCTGTTCTTGCAATGTTAAAGGTTATAATGCAAAGAATAAAGAAAGCCTTCAATACCCAAGTCTTCCATTTGCAATAAGGCCGGTACCCCATGGTCCAGAAGTTCCTATTCCCCGCCCACCCGAGAGTCTGGATCAATACAATTCAGATTCTGATTCAGCTCCAAATCCAGACAATGATGATGTTTATGAACAGCCAACAGCTGACCGAGATCCTCCTAAACCATTAACCCAAGCCGAACTAAATGACTTAGTCAGGGATTTGAATCTGCCTAAGGACTCTGCAGAACTTTTGGGGTCTAGATTTCAGGAGAACAATTTATTGGCATCCGACACACTTCGCTTGGTACAGAAATCGTGAGAAAGACTTCGTGCCTTTTTTCGAAGAAGATGGTCCCTTGGTATTTTGCAAGGACATCACAGGATTAGTGTGCAAGCTAGGCATCGAATACCAAACCAGTGACTGGAGGTTGTTTATAGATTCCTCTAAAACCAGTCTAAAAGGAGTGTTACTGCACAACGGTAACAAATATGCATCAATCCCAGTGGCCCATTCTACTCATTTAAAAGAGACCTATGATAACATGAAACTGCTTCTGGAAAAAATTCAGTATCAAAATCACAGATGGATATTGTGTGGGAATCTCAAAGTCCTTTGCATGTTACTTGGGCAGCAATCAGCCTCCGAGAGAGAATCTTACCCCAGGATCAAAGAACATTTTACATGAACATCTAGTTTAACCAAATAAAATCCTCCTACCACCCTTGCACATTAAGTTAGGCTTGATGAAGCAGTATGTCAAAGCATTGAATAGAGAAGGTGAGTGTTTCAAGTACATTTGTTCAAAATATCCAAAGATTAGCTACGAGAAAATAAAGGAAAGTGTTTTTATAGGTCCTCAGATTAGAAAGTTATTGACAGACGATCATTTCCTGAACACAATGACCAATAAGGAAAAAGAAGCATGGCTTGGTTTCAAAGATGTTGTTGAAAACTTCTTGGGAAACTACAAAAGCCAAAATTATGAAAGACTGGTGGAAAATATACTTAAAAAGTTTTGCGCCTTAGGCTGCAACATGAGCCTGAAAGTTCACTTCTTATTTTCGCATCTTGACCGTTTTCCCGAAAATCTCGGAGATGTCAGTGAGGAGCAAGGGGGACGATTTCACCAGGACATCAAAACCATGGAAAGAAGATATCAAGGAAGATGGCATACAAATATGATGGCGGATTACTGCTGGTGTCTGCAACGAGATCAGCCTAACGCACAGCATAAGAAAACATCAAAGAAGCACCGGTTTAGTCGTCATTAGTCAGATCTACCTTCGTAGTCTTAAGTCTTTGGAATAAGTCCTGAAATGTTTGCAAGTAAAGAAGGTAAATATATTTTGTTTCTTTCAGTTATTTTTTTATTCTTTCATAAACAAGCAATATGCTTGTCCAAGAGCTAGGAGCTATTTAATTCTGCTTTAATTAGGTTTTACTCTATCACCTAAAGATTTCGTGCTCCAAGGGATGTTGTAATACCTCATCTGTCCCCAAATGTTAACCACCCATTGATGGGAGGGGAGAGAGTATTTTGCTGGGAACGGGACTGGTTGTTATATATATTTACCCTACATTATTATGTAAGCGTTACTGTATCTATAACAACAAAATTTATGGTTTAGCATGTGCAATCCAATGTTGGTCTCAATAAGATGGTTCACATTTGGGGATAAATGGGGGATTTATGACACACCCTGTAGTAAGAAAACCATACGTGATAGGGAAAAACTAACTATATTTTTGAGATCAGCGCACTCAAATTATATAGAATCACCAACTAGTTTGTAAAAATCGATCGACAAGTTTTCAAATGTGTACTGGTGATACCTTACAAAATTCAAAAGTTATGGCACTTTCAAATGGGTATAATTTTAATTGCGTTTTCTGGCGTTTTATACTATTGTCGCTTAACCACTTCTTCCGAGGAGGGCCTCGTATACAAATGTATTTACATACCTAATTGAAGTAGTTCGATCTCCTGTCATTGACAGCTGGTTTACAGTGGTACGAACTTCATTTAAAGTCAATATTCATTTGTGTAAAATCTGTAATTAAAACTTTGGCTGTCATACCTACGCAATGTCGAAACCCAACACCGGTTCCCGTAAGATCAGTAAAGTTAAGCAACATTTGGTGTGGGTATAGGTGAATGGATGACAGTCTTCCACGTTCAGATGATGTACTGACATATGGTCCGGATTCAGCTTTTAAGATGTAGGTTCATTCTGCCATACGACTCCCCTGGCTCTTAGTTCGGAAACTGAACCGTGCAATTAACAATGCAATCATGAAGTTCAGTTCAATCCAAAGGATAAAAGTAAATTCAACTAAATTACTCGGTAAAAATGTTTACAGCCAAAAGCAAAAACACCATTAAATGAAAATCTTAAAAGTTCGACATTAAAACAAATGTAAACAAAAATTTCACAGGTTTTTAATTAAAATTTATGCTCTCTTTTTACAGTTTTTAATTTTGAGTTCGTTCATTTTTAACAAAATTATTAAAGTTTCGTCGAAAATTTTCTGAAATTAATTAGAAGTTCCCAAAGTCAAAAAAAAAAGAAAAAAAAAGTTACGCGTAAGATGAAAACTTGATTAATTTCACCTGCAGCTTCTAAGACTTGAAGATACTTTGCTCGGCGTTAAATATTCTTCATAATGAGTTCTCACGCAAAAAGTGCTTCCTCTCACGACACTTTTAAAACTATAAACACTTCATCCGTGTAACAGTTTGACCTAGAGGAGTTTAGACACACACACACACACACACACACACACACACACACATATTTAAATCTCGCACACACACACACATTTAAATCTCGTACCAAATATACATACAAATGGTAAAATAAAGAATAAAGTTATTTTAAAATAGATTTAATTTCGCGTGGTGTAAAAATTAAATCTTTTCAAACCTCGAACAAATGTCGATAAAAGATAGCGATTGAAATTTGACCCAAGAGCTATCAGAAAAAGAACATAAATCAGGCATGCTGTCAGACGTCCAGAAATAAGAAAATAACTTAACTTTACAAACTTTCTCATTTTGAGCTTCTGAAGTTTAATGTAAACATTTGAGATCTTTTTAATTTCTTATATGTCAAAATCTCAATTAGCTAAGAAAATACAGCGCCTAAGGAAAATCCTCAATCTAGGGGAAGTTTTAGTCTAATTTTCTTTCAAAAGGCACAGCTTAGATATAACGAAAGGGAAATTAAACCAGTAGAAGGTCAGTAGTGTTTGTATGAATGACGTCTTGTAATGAAAATGGTTTTGACAGGTCATTTAGGATACTCTAAGGCGGAGACTCTCTCAGTCTAAACCCTAAAGTGTAATCTAGAGGTATCACTTCAGTTGTAATTATTGTACTTCTTCAAAGATGAAGTGTTGTAATTTGGTTTTGAAATAAGTGGCACAGTTTGATTCCATAAGCCGACTTTAAAGTGTTTCTGCTCTTCTAATAATTTGAATCTCATTGTTTCACTGTTTCATACTTCGTTTCGAGAGTTTAATTTACGGTTCAGACCTTCTTCTGCAAACGAAGTGGTAGTCGGCCAGAAAGACAAAATAATACCCAAAAGTGTCCGGCATTTTTTAAATTTAATTTTGTTCATATGTCCAAATTCTGACTTGTAGGCTTGCTGACTTTATTGTGTTTCTTCCAGGAATAATTCTACAATTTTTGTGTTGAACAAATGTCCTTTCGTGATTTTGTTCCCAAGGAAATTTTCGGAGTTTGCACAGGACTTTCAAAAAGTTTGTGAAGAAAATAATTTGGCGGAATCTTTTTCGAAAAATCTTGCGGAACTCGCGCGGAACTTTTGAGACTAAATTTCTGCACTTTTGGCAAGTTTTTTTTTTTTTGATGTTAAGGAATTTGAATTAAATGTTATTTCTTGTGTCACATATAAAACCCCTCTGTATAAACCCTTTGAGACTTAGTTCAAGTAATTGAAAACATCTTTTGGCATTCAATATTACTGTTTGAACAAGTTTGTCAGTGTACATCTGTAAACTTACTGTATTTTGAATTAATGTCCCATTGTAAGTGAAATTCTAAAATTTTGAGAAATAACATTTATACGAGGGATTGTGCTGTTTCTATGCTATCTTCAATAGGCCTCTCTTGTAAACTGAGAGTAAATTAACATTCAAAGTTCGAAATTAAAACTGAGCTTCAAGTGAGCCGACAAAACTGTGCATATAAAATTGAAGTTCATCCAAGTGATAACCGGAGCCATCCTGAACAAAAAAACCGCGCGCGAAATAAGTGCAATCGAAAAGTGGTTGCACCACAGTTATTATTATATATATACGAGGATAATTCAATAAGTATCCGCACTTTTTATTTTCACATCTGATAGATTATAAACACATCACTTCTCAACATAGTCTCCCTGTTTCTCAATACACTTAGTCCAGCGATCTACAAGCTTCCTAATGCCATCACAAAAGAATGTTTTTGGATGTGTGCGTAGCCAGTCATGCACCGCCTCCTTCAGCTCATCATCGCCTTGGAATCGCTGACCTCTCAAAGTGTCTTTTAGTGGTCCAAACAGGTAAAAATCCCAAGGTGCCAGGTCTGGACTGTAGGCTAGATGATCGAGAACTTCAAATTTAAGTTCTTGAAGACATTTTCTAGTCTGTGTAGCGGTATGAGTGCGCGCATTGTCGTGTAACAGAATAACATCTTCCGACAATCTTCCTCTCCGTTTTGTGCGAATTGTTTGCTTTAACTCATTCCGAAGCATGTCAGAATACGATGTACTTGTTACTGTAGTTCCACGCTCTAGATAATGTTCAAGGATAAGGCCTCGTGTATCCCAAAACAGTGTTAGCATAACTTTACCTGCTGACGGCTACGCTTTGAACTTCCTTGCAACGGGAGATTGTCGGAAGGTGTTATTCTGTTACACGACAATGCTCTCTCTCTCTCTCTCTCTCCGCAGGGAGTATAAAGGTTATGCACATTTCTTCTGGATGTTGTAAACTTTATACTTGGGGTGTGACAGCCCTCCGGTCCCGAGTCGTGGGATTCTAGAGAAATTGGCTGCCAGTTCCTTTAGGTTCTCTCTCTCTTTCGGGAGGGCGGGTGAAGTCTGTTGTACAATCCTGTCCCGTGGGTTACTAGGACCCCATCCCATCCCTACCCTGTCCTTTTAGCTTAGGTTAGGGATGCTCTCCTCTAACTGAAAAAAAAAACAAAAAAAAACCATTTAGTATTAAGTCTTTTTCTCTTCTTTTACTATTAGGACCCTACTGCTACGTCATGCATGGGAAGAGAGGCTTTGGAACCTCTATAAATAACACCATTTAACGATCGTAGGTCGTGAGAGACTGGGATGGAGGGGTCCCAGGCGTAGGGGCGCGATGAATGGAGTGTGGCTAGTGCCCCGTTAAGCCCATTCCTAACGCGTAATGGCCTGACCAGCCCCCTGCGACCGTTCTTTGGTGACCAACTGATGGTGCTTGGCTGTACTGCTCTTAGGTGAGAGGGCTTTACTGCCCAGCTGGCTGCCAGGCCAGCGTAAACTCTCGGGCGTAGCCTCTAGGTCTAGTGGGATATCCCTTGAACACTGGATTCTAAGAGTCTGGCCGCTTGTGAGTGACTAGTAAGACTTAGTACGGGGCTGCATCTCGCTGTCGCTCCTGGCGGGAAATCCGTGACGCCTGCGTCGCGAGTGTTTTTCAGTTGGTAGCTGCGACACGTTTGGGACTGTCCGGCCCTGGGGAGACACTTGGTCGGTGGGGCAGCAGCGAGAGGTATAGTCTTCTGGTCAGAAGGTTTTTGATAGTTTTCATTGCAAGAACGCTTTATCTTATTCAGTGTATTCAGAGTTTGAAAAAAAATAAGTTACAATGACTGGACCGCAAACTGAAGGCTGAATGTGCGAGGTGTGGAGTAAACTAGTGGGTGACGAACATCAAAGAAGCCTGCTTCGAGAAGATCAACCACTCCAGCATGTGCCGCTTTTGCGAATTCATGCGGTTTTACGAGAAGCTAGAGGAGAGGGTCCGGCGGCTCGAGTCGTCCAGACCAGCTGTTGGAGGTGCGGCGGTCACTGACGCGGCTGCGCCCTCCACCCCGGAGCTCATTGATAGGATAGCTGCCCTGGAAAGGCGGTCCAGCGATGGACTGGACAGAGCTCGGGACCGCGGAGAAAGGGTAGATGTGCAACCGGGGGCCAGGGTACAAAATCAGTGTCAGGAATCGCCAGCGACCCACGTGGAACGCACGGAACCGCGGAGCAAGGTGGAGGGCGTAAAAAAGGGACCGATAGAGAAGGGTGGGAAGGGGCCGATAAAGAAAAAGGGTGGGAAGGGGCCGATAAAGAAAAAGGGTGGGAAGGGGCCTACTGATGGCCCAAAGAAACCGAAGGATGTAGCTGCCGGTCGGGGTGGGTCGGGTGGTCTAAGTGCGTCTATGGGTGGCGACGGGTATCGAAAGGTCTCGGGCAAGAAGGCTGCGAAGCCGAAGCTTGAGACCCCAGTTCCCCCTGTCAGGACCTCCAACCGCTTTAGTCTCCTGTACTCGAAGGAGGAAGACACCGTTTTGATTGGGGACTCGCAGATCAAAGGCCAGGAGAAGTACTTTGCTTCTGCAAACCGGGACAGGAGGAAGGTAAGGTGCTTACCTGGGCGGGGAACGGCGCACTTAAGGAAGGAGGTAGAGCAGCTGCGCGTGGCTAGTCGGAGGACTGCGATCGTTGTCCACGCTGGTGGCAACGAACTGTTCCTCAAAGGCGGTAGGGTAGGTCTTACAGAAGGGATCATCACCGAGATCATGTCTCTTGTGGATGATCTAAAACTGAAGACAGACAGGAGAATGTTGATGGGTATTTTACCGCGGATGAATGCCAGTGACCACGCGCTCAGTACGGTCATTGGCATCAACGAAAGGGTGCAAGACTTGTGCGTCCCGCTGGGCGTGAGGTTTATTGACCCCTTCGACGCATTTTTGGTAGGTGGGACCTTTACCAGAGGGATGGTGTCCACCTCAATGACAAGGGTAAAGGTGTGCTAGGCGCGTTGCTCGACCGGCACCTATACAGAATGGTGAGGTCAAGCCCGGGGAGAGATGACTGGCCCCCACCGGGGAGAGAGATGATGTTGAGCCGGTGGCGAACGTGCCTTCAACTGAAGGGTGCGTCCAGGTACAGGTGGGTGACCCTCCTTCCCCGTTGGAGGGGGCTCAGGCTCCTGCGGAAGTTGCCATCTCGTTAGTGAGGGGCTCTTCAACTCCCGACAACCCTGGCTGTTCGGGAAACGGGTCGTGCTAGGGGGCGGTCAGAATAGGAAAAGCTCCCTCCGTGCAATGCTTTTTAATGCTAGGTCGATCAGGAATAAGTTTTGCGAGCTACGAGCGCTCTCAGCATCAGAATACCAGGATATCGTTGCTATCACCGAGTCCTGGATTCAGGCACGTGCACAGGGGGGGGGGTGCTTGGGGTGCTTGAGCCCCTGCCCTTTTTCTTCTTCATATCAAAAGTGCCCTTTTAGTCAAAATTCATAAATATATTGATTCGACATAAATTTGAATTAATTAGTTATATTTTTATTTAGTTACTGCTACTTCAACAGATTTTCAAAACTGGAATTACTTTGATCTATGATTTTTTTATTAGAATAATAAACTTAACATACCGTTACTATTATTTTGTCAATCAGGGAGGGCGTCCCTAGTGGTAACACTGACTGCAGCTGTTCACTGTTGATTGCGTCTCTCGGGTATGTGGGTGTATTGTTTACTGTTTGTTTATTTTACGTTAACCTAAGCTAACTAGTGATTTCTCACTGATAATTATGGTAAGTTGGAATCCAAAGCAGTGTGACATTACTCCAAAAAATATTGTATGACATTACTCGTAAAGTTGGTAAAAACGTCCACGTCCCCTACTAGGCTAGGCCCATCAGTACACCAGTGTGTCAAACGATGGATTTTGGGTTTTAGTACTGGCATGAATTTCATTAAATTAAATGATTTATTAAACAACATATCATAACCTTTTCATTTTTAATATGAAATTGATTTTTAAAAACAATACAATTTTCATTAAAAGTTAATAAAAATACCTAGATTATTTATTATAAAACGATGCAATAAAACGATGCAATCTTGCAATAAAAACATGCCTTTTTACAACAAATTTTCATTTATTTTCTTTAATCAGCTTTATATACAAAAATAATGCATTGAATTTAATGGAATTTAAGAATATTTACCACATACAATTTTAAAAATTTTCTTTGTGTGTGTATACATATATATAGCCTATATGGCATTGCGGATTTCATTTTTAAAACTGTTAGGGGAGTGCCCTTTTTTCAACTGAGCCCCTGCCCTTCTGAAAGTCTGTGCACGTCACTGCCTGGATTCATACTGATCGTAGGGACTACGTTGGGGAGTTCGAAATTCCCGGGTATAGAATATTTCGCAAAGACCGCACCCGTTGGAAGGGGGGAGGGGTACTAATATACTGTACGTGAGGGATACGTTGAGTCCGGTTGACTGCCAGTTCCGATCGGAACGGGAGCTGCTTGGCGTCGATCTGAACGTGGGAGGGACGAACTATAGGTTAATCTTGGTGTATAGACCTCCGCATCTTCTCCTCGAGGAGGATACAGTCCTGTACACCGAACTCCGTAGCCTGCTAGGGTAGCGGGTGTGTGTAGTTTTAGGAGAGTTCAACTGTCGCGGCATAAAGTGGGAAGACAGGACTGCTGATGCTGAAGGGAGGAGGCTAGTTGACTTTGCTGATGAGAACTTCCTCACTCAGTTGGTCAATGAGCCTACACGAGGCGAAAGCGTTCTAGATTTAGTATTCACGACCGAAGACAACCTCGTCACTGGCCTCACCGTTGACGAATCGTTGGGCGGGAGTAATCACGGTCTGATTAGGTTCGTGTGTGCGTCCCTCGGGTGAAGCGTATAGTAACTCGAGAGGCAGTAAGCTCGAGCTACGGCGGGCGGACTTTGTTAGCCTCAGGGATAGCGTAGGTGAGATGGGGTTAGAGGTCAGTGGCGATGTTGAGGGAGTGTGGAGTGCATTCCGGGACGAGTCTATGGTGCTGCAGTCTGCTGCCATACCCTCAAAACCGGTCACCCCTGCTTCAACGCAGACTAAGTGGTTCAGTCGTGACATCGCTTCGGCTATCCGAAATAGGAAAGTAGCGTATAGGAGAGCGAAGGCCAATCATTCCCATGAGAACACTGAAGCGTATGTCCGCCTGTGTAGGGAAGTGAAGGCGAAGGTTAGGCTAGCGAAACGTAACGAAGAACTCCGTGTGGCAAGCCTCTGCAAGGGGAACCCGAAGGAGTTCTTCAGTTAAGTTAATAGTAGAAAGCCCATTAGAAGCATGATAGGTCCATTAAAGGACCCAGCGGCGTTCTGCGGACCTCCGACGCGGACATCGCTAATGTGCTTAATGAGTACTTTGCGGGAGTGTTCACTAGGGAGGACACCCACGTCATCCCCGAGCCAGGCGTGAGGCACGAAGGTGCTGGAGTGGATAGTGTTCGGTGTACCGCGACAGTCGACGCCGATAGGATAGACAAACTGAGCGCGTTTAAGGCTCCTGGGCCAGACCAGTTCCTCCCCAGAGTGTTGCGGGAGGTGCGCGACCAGGTGGCTCCCCACCTGGCTACAGTCTTCAACAAATCGTTGGAGACGGGCCAGGTGCCTGGTAACTGGAGGGAAGCCAACGTGACCCCTATCTTTAAGAAAGGGGATCACGAAAGTCCAGGGAACTATCGTCCTATTAGGCGGGCCCCAGTGTTTCCCAAACGGTGGGTCGCGACCCCCAGGTCGTAGTTTGTTTACCCTTATAGTAGTGATTTGTGCGCAAAACAAGAAAAAAAAACCCGCTTCGTGAATTTGTGTACCCCTGTAAGATGATAACGGGTCGCGCCGACCTAAGACCCTGAAACAGGGGTCGTGGGGAAAATCCGGCTGGGAAACACTGCATGATGATGATTAGTCTCACTTCAGTTGTAGGTAAATTATTAGAGGGGATAATAGCGGATAGCATCGTTGACCATTTGGATTCCTACAAGCTCCTTGGGGACTCCCAACATGGGTTTAGACGGCATAGGTCGTGTCTCACCAACTTGCTCGAGTTTTTCCACGTCATGTTGAGTGAGTATGATAAGAGTAGGGCGATTGATATACTTTATCTCGACTTTCAGAAAGCTTTTGATAGGGTACCTCAGTGCGGGCTAATGGCCAAAGTGCGCGCGCTGGATATCGGTGGGGAAGTAGGTAGGTGGATTGAAAACTGGCTGAAGAATAGGCGGCAGAGGGTTGTAATTAAAGGGGTTAGTTCGGGTTGGGCCTCGGTCACTAGTGGGGTTCCTCAGGGTTCCATTTTCGGGCCACTGTTGTTTATCATTTACATAAATGATATCGACGGTGGCATCGTCAGTCGGATCGCCAAATTCGCTGATGACACGAAGCTTGGGGTCAATGTTGGGACGTCCGAAGCGATCGAGCAACTGCGTGCGGACCTACGTGGGATAGGAGAGTGGTTCGAAAAATGGGAAATGCCGTTTAACTTGGGTAAATGCAAAGTGATGCACATTGGCTACGCCAATTCCAAGTCGGACTACTCGATGTTGGGGAGTAATATCGAGGCCACTGATTTGGAAAAGGACTTGGGTGTGCTAATTAGCAGCGACCTTAAGTTTATCAAACAGTGCATAAAGGTGGAAAAGAAAGCCCAGAAGCTGTTGGGTTATATCAGGAAGCAATTTCAGTTTCGGAATAAGGAGATTGTGCTCTTTCTGTACAATTCCCTGGTTCGGCCGCACCTGGAGTATGCAGTGCAGTTCTGGTCGCCCACCCTCAGGAAAGATATTGAGAGGCTGGAGCGAGTGCAGGCGAGGGCCACAAAGTTAATTATGCACCCTGAACTTGTTTTCGCTAGAAACTCGTAGGCTGCGCGGTCAACTCATCGAGGTTTTCAAGCTTTTACGCGGCTTCAATGATGTCGATTTTAGAAGCATGTTTAGTTTAAATGATAACTCTACCAGTTACATCTTGTAAGTATGAGCCTTTATTCAGTCATTTACGCACGCTCAAGACCTACATGAGATTAACAATCGTCGAAAATAGGTTAACTGGTTTAACAACATTAATGATTCACCGCGAAATTGAGCTGGATTATAACATTATTTCATACAACTTCGCGTCAAAACATCCACGTCGCATGGAACTGGTTGATGTTCTTCAGGATTCGACTGAGTGAGTGAAGGTGACTAGCCGTTACGTCGTCCAGCATTGGTCGTTGGTTGTATATAGGTAGCAACAGCACAAAATTGAATTTCTGTGTAAATAATTAATTTTTGCTGTAAATTTATGTTGAATTTTATTTATATATTCTTAAGACTGTAATTGTGACGCATAAACAGCTGTGGATATTATTTGTTTGTATACTCGTGTATTAAATTCGCACATACTTTGCCGTTTGTAATTGATTTGGTAAATATGGTGGATTTTATAATTCTTAATTGTGTGCAAACATTCACGCATTTTTTAACGCGACATTCTTAGAGATGTACCTATCTGCAAAATACTGTACCTATACGAGTATATGAATGTACCTTGCACTCGTGTTTGGTGTGATTTAGTTCTAGGCTCCAGGGATATGTAACAATGTACTGTATTTCATACGTTTGTCAACTGTGTATGTGTTCACTTCAGTATGTAAGATTAAAGAATACGTATACATTTTTTGTTGTTGTCATTGGCTTATTAATTTTTTTAAATAGATTTCCTTGGCCCCTCCCCTGATATAAATCCTGGATCAGGGCCTGTATACCCATACATTTCTAATCTTTCATTACTCAATAACTAATAAATATTGTATATTAAGACCGTTCTTTCACCATTTCATACAAAGAGCAATAACTTTTCGATGATATCACTACCAATAGATTATAGCCTAGTAAGGCCGTAGGAGGCCTTACTAGGCTACAGTTTTTAAGGAAAGCCAAATCTTGACTAAACCTTCTTAATTAAGGACCTAGTCTACACGAAACAATATGGCTGAACCCTCAAAAAAAGTGATGCCGCATTTGCAGCTGGAACAGAAAATCAAGATCTTCGAGTGGTTTCATGTGACAAATTCTGTGACGTAGGTGCAGTGAAACATTTGCAGATAATATGGAGGCAGAGATCCACCTGATAGAAGAACAATATCGTGAATTGCTAGAAAATTTTAAACAAAAGGAAATGCAAGTAATCAACATAAGGGTAAATTGTGGTAGGTGACGATCCACAAGAACTAACTGTACATGTAAATATGGTTCATAAAATTATTGCGCGCGAAGTCCGCAGAAGTCCATTCAACGTTTGTCAGCAGAAATAGGTATTTCACGAACATCTGTGCATCTTATAACTTCGTACCGAATTAAACCTTTTCCCCTCAAAATTTATTCACAAGCTTCACTGACTAATGTTCAAAAACAAAAACGAATGGAATTCTCAACATGGATGTTAGCAAAGCTAGATGATGATCTTGAGTTCTTGGAACAAATCCACTTCACCGACGACTCGAGGAAGATTAATAAACAAAACTTTCGTTACTGGGGAAGTCATGGTGGCGCTTCAATAGATCTTCCACGAAATGTTGCTAAACTCAACATTTGGGTCGCTGTTGGGTGGCATGGTGTAGTTGGTCCCTGCTTCTTTGAGAATGAAACTGAAAAAGCAGCAACGGTAACGCAAAATTCATATCGTCAGATGCTACAAGATTTCTACTTACCACAACTACTTAGTTTGTCCCGTAACTGCATTACCCCAAGATTCACAGTGGTTTCAGCAGGATGGAACACCTCCACACACTGCTTGTGAAACTTGCAACTTTTTGATGAAGCATTTTTCTGGCCAACTAATCTCCCTTCATAAGCCAGTGGAATGGCCCCCATACTCACCCGACCTCACACCCCTTGACTTTTTTGTGTGGTTACATAAAAGACAGGATCTATTCTACCAATATAAGGCATTTGAAAACCTAAAGATCAAAGTCTATGAGGTAATCAACAACATCCCAGCTGATCTATTTCCAAAATTATGTCAAACATTTGTGTAACATTGAATATTGTGCTAGAAAAAATGTCAATTACACTGAACATGTTTAATTAGAGCTAATAAACTCCTGTGCTTTACGTATCTATTGCGTTTTTCTGTCTAGAATTTTTTAGTTTATAACATTTATTTAGAAATAGGTACTTTTTGGGGACTCCTGATATATTATAGATATATATATATATATATATAGAGAGAGAGAGAGAGAGAGAGAGAGAGAGAGAGAGAGAGAGAGAGAGAGACCTTTTGGGGGTTTCAAGCTAATGAAGAAAAGAATAAATTTTGAGACTTTTTCCTTTAATTAACAAAACAAAATAAATGTAACACTGAATTACATAACAATTACGGTGGTTAATAATTACGGTACTGACACAAAAGGCATGGAACATAAAACAAGTCACAAAAGATTTGTTGTTGTGAATTAATTGTCGGTAAAAATACAAAATGTCAGAAACAACAGAAGACTGTAAATTGCATGAAATTGTACAGTAATACAATAACAATTGTTAGCTCGATAAATGACACACGAAGTTTGAATGCACAAACACAAAGTCGAATTGTTTATATCGAGGGATGGCGTCCTTATAACGGGATTTTAGGCGGTAGTCTAGCGAAGAAAGCCTATCGCGGTTCTAGACCAATAAGGAGAGAGTACCTTCAGTGGAATTACAATAGGCGAAGGACGGAATGCGGGAGTCACTGAATTAGGCTACAGGCGAGTGTGGGCATATTTACAAGAGCATTTTCACTGTGTTAAAGTAGTTGATCGTGAGCTTCAAGGAATAATTAGGGAAAACTTTCTTTGAAATAGGCGGTGGAATGTATGTAGGCTTATAGCTGAGAGAACCTTTCGGTATCGTGTTTGAAGGAGGACTGCTTTAACTTTAATTTTACTCTTTCATGAAGTCCGCTTACGATATCGTGGGAACGTTGATTAATACAGGACTGTTCAAAGGCGCAAAAAGGCATCTTCTGTCAATACTTGACACAGGTACCGAGAAAAATTTTCAGGGCAGTTTTCTGATGGTAACGAGAATATGTGACGTCTACAATACACTGTGACGAGCTCCAGACGCCTGGGCCTTTTGAGAATCTTGTACCGCAAACGAAAACTTCGTAAGGATGACCTCCGCTCATGACTTTCGATAATAAAACTATAGGCTTGAAGAGGAAAAAAAAAAATATATATATATATATATATATATATATATATATATATATATATATATATAATATATATATATATATATATACGGAAAAGAGAAGACCTAAAATCCATGGAATATTATACCCCAAATGGACAGGAAATTCAGAGAAATTCTGGAGCAAAAGATTTAGGGGTTGTAATGACAGATGATGCGAAATTTGAAACTCAAAATAAGATAGCAGTAAACAGAGCAATTCTCATTATCGGGACAGATATTGAGAATCTTTAAACGAAGGGACAGGAATATAATGATTCCTCTACTGAAAACCCTGATCATATCCAAATTGGAATACTGCTCGGTCCTAACATCCCCATATAAAAAAGACATTAGACAGCTGAAAGGGATCCAGAGAAGCTTCACAGCCAAGATCAATGGGTGCAAAGAACCAAATTACTGGGAAAGGTTACGCGAACTAGACCTATATTCACTGGAAAGGAGAAGAGAGATACACCATTATTTAAACTTGGAAAATAATGGAGAAACTAGTTCCTAATCTTACTCTGAACCCTATAACTCCCCAAACAACGGTGGAAGGTAGAAACGGTAGACTGTGTCGTATTCCCAAATTGAAGGCGAGACAGGGAACATCCTTAACCCTGAAAAAAAATAGTTTTGTAGTGAGAGGACCAAAACTGTTTAATCAGTTGTCCAAAAACCTAAGAAACACGAAGGGAGTTGCAGTGGACATCTTCAAAAGAAGACTAGACGCCTGGCTCAGAACAATACCCGATGAACCGGGCGTACCTGGCTATGTGAGGTGGAGAGCACAAGAATCCAACTCACTACTTCACCAGGCCAACTCGAGAGGAGGGGCGACAAGCTTGACCTTCGCGAAATGAGAAATCATCGCGCGAAACCTTTGTAAGGTTGTAAGGTGTGTGTGTATATATATAACAAAAAATGCCTTCACGAGAATTTGAACCGGGAACCTCCTGAGTAGAAGTCGCGTGCTGATGCATGTTATTCCACGCAAAATTTGATTCATTAACATAATCGTAACTTTACAAAATATTGCTTGCTTCATATTCATAAAGGACACGAGAAAGAGAAAGAGAGAGAGAGAGGAGAGAGAGAGAGAGAGAGGAGAGAGAGAGAGAGAGAGAGAGAGAGAATAATCTTTTCGAAACCCATAAGAATGCTTCAGCAGTGCGGGCGAACGTGAGCAAAATGTTTTCGTTATACTTAAAAAAAATTGCCTTCAATTGACATTGAAAGAAATGTAAATGTATTGAAAATAATTTATTTTAAAAGGAAACATCACGTAGGTCAGTCGTAAAAAAATGAACCTATAATCATTTCATCGACAAGACCAAACAATCGGCACTCTAAAAAACTAACTTAACCTGACCTAACGTGACCTAACCTATGCTAATTTGATATAAACCCACAATATACTTGCCGAGAAAATGTCGACCAGATGTCGTTAGTGCTTGAAAAAAATCACTTTCCGGTGTTTGATCATTCTAATGCAATTTGAGAAAAAAAACTCTACATTTATTTGGCTTATTAAGTCTTACACCTACGAATCTACGACAAAGAGAGTTACAAGGACAAGAGGAAGCCTCAAAGACCTTCCGGTCCACTCTGGGAGGGTCCTGTTATGAAACAAGTTTATTTTTCTTTCAACTATTCTAGCAGTAGTAGAAAACTGGATACAAAAGTATAAGGGCTCTCTCCCCACCCTCCACTCCCTCCCTGCCAGAGGCAGGTACGGGAAAAGGTTGAAGAAAATACCCTGACCCTGGAAAAGTAGCCAAGGAAATTTTACATGAAAGTGGAGAATATATAAGAAAGCTCTATAATTAGCATGCCCACAGAGACACCGTGCAAGCGAACTCCTGCAGAGTCACGTTATGTTTGTCTTAAACCATGAGAGTATTCAGTCCTTTGTCTAGCCTATTTTTAAACACATTTACACTTTGGCTGGAAACAACCTCTGAGGGAAGTTGGTTCCAGATATTAACTATTTTATAGGAAAAGAAATTGTCGCAGACAAATGTCCTAACTCTTTAGTTCCAAACCCATTATATCTTGTCGGATTGGCATTAAGTGAGAATAAGTTTCTGTAATCTACCCTGTCTATTCCATTGAGCATCTTGAAGACTTGAATAAGCTGACCGCGCAACCTCCTCGTCTCTAAGGTAAACAGATTTAGGCGCTCCAATCTCCGTTGGTAGTTTTACATTCTCATTGAAGGAATCAATTTTGTAGCCCTTGCTTGTACCCTTTCCAACCTTTCTATATCCTTCCTAAGGGATGGAGACCAAAACTGCGCACAGTATTCTAGTTGAGGTTTGACTAGTGAATTATAAAGAGACATGTTCCTTGTTCAGAAAATGGAACCGTATTTTAATACAACCTAATATTTTTAAGGCCCTCTTTTCGACTTTTGCACAGTGCTTCGACGGTTTCAGATTATTGCTGCTATGGACTCCTAAGTCTTTCTCTTGCTCGGTCTCAGTTAAGTTCCTTCCCAAGAGAGAGTAATCGGTCTTCGGGTTTTTATAACCTATGTTCATTACCTTACATTTGTCCAAGTTGAATGGCATCTGCCAAGTAGCAAACCATTCGCCAAACCTGTCAAGATCATTCTGAAGCGTACTTACGCCCTCCTCAGTACCTACACCATGACTCCAGATTTGAAAAAATTTACTGGAGCACAGCTCTGAATTTACTTTTTTTCCCCTTACACCACTAGATAGGTTAATGATAGTAAACTCTTGAATTGACGACATACCAATTGCAAATTGTTTTAGCTAAACATAATAATACAATAATGTACAGTTTATAACTCACCTTAAGTTTATTTATTCATTGCAGCAGCAACAGTGGACGATGTTAGACCTTGCATGTAGGCATTTGTTGTGAATTTACCGCCATGTATGCTTGGCCACTGATATCAATGGCTTTCTGTGTGATCATTACAGCAGATCTAGTGCCTGGAGCTGGACCCTCCTTCACAATTCTGCACAGCTTAGTCAAATGAGATGGCTTAATGGATCCTTTGTGTTCAACAATGTAACCAAGAATGGAGAATGTCCCTTCAGCTGGTGCTTCACTCCAGGCAGTTGATCCATCTTTATCAAAATGCTTTAATCTCTCTGTGATTCCTTTCCACAGCTGTTCTATATATTCTGTCAGCCAATTTATCACTGAGTCTTTTGTAAAACTACTTTCAGATCTGGTTCTGGATGGTCTAGCAACTTCAGCAACCTGGTAGTAATCAGAACGTTTCTTGATGTATTTGTAAACTTCATTTAGGATGTAATCCTCAGCTGTTAGTTCCTTTTGCTGCCCTGTGGTATCGTGCTTAAATTCAGAAACTACATCATTTGCATTTCCTCCATTAGCTAATTTGGAAATTGTTTCCATCACTCTTAACATAACAGTTTTCCCTCCTTCTTTATAAAATATATTTTCTACAAATTCTGCACTAACTGTGGTTTTTTGAGCTACTTGCAACATAATCTTTGTTACATAGGAAATCAATACATACTGTAGAACTTGGCACTAATTTCTTTCTCTTGTGGATGATCAAAAAACACACAATTTTCCACAAATCTGTCAAATTGATCAAATTCGTAATTAACCATGCGAGTATCAGATTTGGAGTTTTGGTCTCTTAAAACCAATGATATTGTCAAGAACCATATTGGTATAGTCAAGGCCTGATCTCAGATTTGAAGAGTGATTCTGAATAAAGTCTAAAAGCTCACTTAGTTTACAAATTTTCTTCAATGCATCAACGTGGGCTCTGTTCACAAGATGCATTAAGTCCCATCGAAATTTGAAATTTTCTCCAAACAACTTTTTCATTTCGTTTTTAAATGGCTCGTTGTCCTTACAAAAAGCCCCATCTCCAACCATTCCAGATACCTTGGGTTTAATTGCTTCTTCAGATAGTTTCAAGTGATTAGGAGACTTCAACACATCAAATATTTCATTGGCCAAATAAACTCCTGATTTGCTGCGTACTAAATTTATCCCAGCAAGTTTTACAGTCTTATCTTCTTCACTCATAACTAATACAACTAGCATGCTTAATCCCAAAATTGTTCCAATGTCAGCTGTTATTGTTACTGAAGTTTGTTCTAAGAACCACTTTACAGTTTGTTCTTTAAGTTGATTATCTAATAGCTCACAAATTGTCTCGCACGCATGTGTGCTATGATTCAAATTTCCAACCTCACAACCTGACCTATGTAATACAGCTAGAAGTACTGGATATAGAGCCCATGCAGTGTTTGTTTTCATTATGCAGTATAAGATGTTGCCACATAAGTCTTCTATGCGTTTAGTAGTGTTCCGAGAAGATGTTTTCATCACTTCATAAACAGCAGCTCTTTGATGATGCTGAAGTTTAATTAAATGTCTCTTCAGGTGGGTTTTTCAGATTTCTAAACCATCTCTCTTGATTTTCTCCTTGTTTGCATACATAGGTTAAATCTTTAACATTGAAGTAACCTTTTATGTTAGAATGTTTGTCTGAAGCACATGCTTTGGGGTCTGTGCAAGCTATGCAATATAATGTAAACATTTTATCATCAGAAGCATCATCAATATCTTCTTGATTATCATCATCTTCATCCTCAACAGCTATATCTACATCAGGCATATTAGTGTCACTATTTGCAATGTTTTCCATTATATCACTTGGTACTGAAAATGAATCATCAGCATGCCCTAGATCTTCTTTTCTACCAATTTGAAAGTAGATTTGATCAAATCATTGTCAGGATTTCTTGTATTGATTTACACTTGCTTAAATGGGCTATGGAAATGTCAAATTTGTTGCTTTTTGCTTTATTAGATTTGGATGCAACACTTGAACTTGAAGGCATATTTGACCTCTTCTCTTTATTAACCACAACAGCTTGGTGAGTTTCTTTTGTTAGGCGCAAAATTGCATTCAATGTCTTCTGGATTTGGGAATTTTCAAATTCTCTAAAGCAGTTTTGTTAGTCTGATGCGCAGATTCCTCACTACCTTTTGTTTCTTAGGTGGAGGAGAAGCACTTTCTTCAGTCTGTGAAACATCTAGTGAAAAAGTTTCATTTTCTAGATTAGCAGTTGATGAAGTTGGTTCATTTTTCTGAGGTCTAGCACTAGCACATTTTGTGAACAAACTAAATGACTGCTTTGCCGTATCTCTTTGCTGCACTTCATCCTGGTATTTCTTTACTGCAATATCTAAGCTGTGGGCCCAAACTCTGGGACCTCTTGTATTGTAACAAATATTTTTTTGGGAATTAAAATGTTCCTCCCAGTTTTGCTTCTTTGAATATTTGTTCTTGCATTGACCACAAAAGTAACCCCTTTTAACACCCTCACTTTTCTCTCCAACTTCATCAATATTAGGATCCATTATTGATTATTGACTACCTGAAAAAATACAAAATAAGTAAAAGTTAGTAAATATAGTATGGTAAAAGTGAGTAAAAGTAAGTAAATATAGTACAATGAAAGTAAGTAAAAGTAAGTGCTTTAAACTTAGTAAAAGTAAGGAAGAGTAAGTAAAAGTAGGTAAGTTAAAGTAAGTAAAAGTAAGTTTAAACTAACTAAACTT
Organism: Bathynomus jamesi; assembly: GCA_023014485.1. Lineage (NCBI taxonomy): Eukaryota > Metazoa > Arthropoda > Malacostraca > Isopoda > Cirolanidae > Bathynomus > Bathynomus jamesi. Next base: position 62,936 of record JAJOZX010007749.1, on the reverse strand, counting down.
TTCAATTCTAGAGTCATGGTGGATTACTTAAAACCGCACAAGTAATTATCTGGCCAATTTATCAAACCTGGCCGAGATCAATGGAACATAGTCCAATCCTGATAATTTTATATTAAAAAAATATACGTTTTAATAAAATTTGAATTATCAAAACATTGAAGCTTAACAAAAAATAAAAATAATTGTTAAATATGGAATTACCAACTAAATTTAAAATAACTAAATTTGTAATTTAAAAAAATTGGTTTGTACAAGAACGTATACGGAAAAAAATTGCATAACGTCTAGCGGATGAACAAAACCCAAACCCAAATTTACTTTTTCTCATGGTCAAATTTACTGGAGCAATGCTCCCAAGATCCCAGGAATCTGGAGTCATGACCTACACCACTTCCTAATTTCCTATCGCCTGCAAATTTGGAGATTGTACTTAGAATCCTGACGTCTATATTGTTAATATAGATGATAAAAAGTAAAGGACCCAGAACGGAACCCTGTGGGACACCACTGTTGACGGGCGCCCACTCCGAAGCCACTCCATTTATTACTTCTTTCTGCTTTCTATCTTGTAACCAATCCTCAATCCAGATGGAAACGAGCCCGGTGATTCCTAGTCCTCTGATTTTAGTCATCAATCTCGCGTGAGGGACTTTGTCAAAGGCTTTTTGAAAGTCGAGATACACCATATTTACTGCCCTACTTGCATCGTATAGTGTATTTATATTATGGAAAAATTCTAACAGGTTTGTCAGACAGGATCTATGTTGCCTAAATCCATGTTGAGAATAAAAAATTAGATTGTTAGATTCAACGTGATAAACAATACGTTCTGCAATGATGGATTCCAACAGTTTGTCGACAATTGATGTTAAACTGATTGGGCGGTAATTACAAGGATTTTCTCTCTCACCCTTTTTAAAGATTGGTGTTACATTTGCTAGCTTCCAGTCGGTTGGAACTTTCCCTAACTCGATTGATTGTTTGAATATGGTTACTAAGTCGTCAACAACATTTTGGCTAACCTCTTTTAATACCCCTAGAAGAAATAAGTCTGGATCAGGTGAATTGTATTTATTCATCTTGTTAATTAATTGCTGTACCTCATCTCTCGTAAAACTTATGGTCTCTCCAGGATGGTCACCGTCATACGTAATCCGAGGACGTGGCACTTCAATTGAGTCTTCCTCCGTGAAGTGAAGACTGTAACGAAAAACTCGTTTAACGTATTAGCTATATCTTTATCACCGAATTTCAGTACGCCATTTCAGTACTCAATTTTTAATTGACTTTCTGCTATTAACATGGGCAAAGAATTCTTTAGGGTTAACTTTACAGAGTGGGGCAACTCTAGCTTCTTTATCATCACGTTTGGCTGATCTAATTAAGGACTTAACCCTCCGACGTAGGTTTATATAGTTTTCTGAATTAGTCGAGTTGAAATGTGACTTAAGTAGTTTGTAGGCTCTATTTCTTTCCATAATAGCATTGCTGATTTCGTTGTTAAACCATTTCGGCGACTTTGTTGACAAGGAAACTACTTTAGTGGGTATAAAAGTGTTCTGTAATATTCTAAACTGATCCCTATACGAGCTCCAGGTGACATTGACATCCTCACTTATTAGAACTTCAGGTGTGTCTAAATTACTTCGGAAGCTTTCAAAATTTGCTCTGGAGAAATCCAGTCTTTCACGAGTCTTTTCGCGTGTATTAACTGGAACCCTGAGGTCAAACCTAATCAAATTATGATCGCTGTTACTCACATTTTCACCAATAGTCAAGTTAGAGACCGGGTCATCTTCCTTCGTGAATATCAGGTCTAGTTTAATAAATTATCATCGGCGAATTCCAACAGTCTGGAAAATTATATATATATATATATTATAATATATATATATATATATATATATATATATATATATATATATATATATATATATATATATATATATATCGGAAGATCCCGGGTTCGATTCCCGGGTGGTTACCTCATTTTTTCATTTGTTCGTTCTCCCTCATCTTGCGCGGAATGTTCTCCCATACAAGCGTCGTTCTTTACGTTAATTATACTGCGTGTTCTTTGCAGTTGAAATGTGTGTGTGTGGTATATATATATATATATATATATATATACTGTGTGTATATGTGTATATATATAACTACTGTATATAAGGAGTGTAATGAGTTTCATAAAAGCTTGAGGAAAGCGCGATAAAGGAAATTTGAGTTTGAATGCGTGTCATCTCAACGGCTGTTCTGCAAATAATGGACAATCTCGTACAGAGGGTCTGGGTCGTGCGATCAATAAAAGTGAGCAGGTGCAATAATTGAGAGTGACGGGGGTAAATATTTTCTTTTGAAAGGTCTGTACGTAATCAAGGGCAAAATATGCATCATCACGCGAGAAAATTAAGATGGATGATTACTGATTACAAGACTTCAATTTCGGACATCGTTTGAGTATACTAGTTCATGAACTGAATGCATTTCAACCCTTACTCCGACACGCAAATGGTATCGCTACACCCACTGATGACCGTGGATTGATGCTTACGTGCGTGTACATCACATGAACACAAAGAAACCACATTTTACACTACTACTGCTACTAAATAATAATAATAATAATAATAATAATAATAATAACTTACGATGAAAATGATACGATTTCAACTGCACTTTTTCGCTCATTATCGTACATACTGTATTTTCCCTCTGTGTGCAGTTTGCATGTAATTATTTCTAAACATTTTCATACAGTTTTGTTAAATAACTCTTCGTGTATATTTTTAACAATTTTTGCAAGAAATGTAAGTCCTCCAAATGACTACTTTGCGTCTTTATCTCTCATATGTAAGTATACGAAGAAGAGTTGAAAAGTCCGAGAATCGGAAGACTATGTAAATAATTTTACCCACCGCAATTTTTTCGAAAACTAAAAAGTCCAGGGCTTTAATGACCTCGCACTAAAGGCCACATAAGGGGGTTCATCAGATATTAAAAACTACCTCTTGCGGAAGACACATTTACCTCATGCAAACTCACTGGAGAAGCAATTGCGGTAGATATACGCTTCTGGCGTAGATAGAATTAACGTTAACGATGCGCCAGTGAACAACTTCATGAAAGTTAATGGCACAAATAGACTATATCCCAATCTTTAACATTGTCTTATTTAAAAAATACAATGTATTTAATTTTAATTAAATTACATTCTCGTTCCAACAATATATCCGACGTATCCAAGCAAATATTAAACATCAAATATAAAATCAACGTCCATGAAGTAAAAAAATCGTTACACGAACGTTCATTGTTCATAAGATGCGTAGTAAAAGGCACACTATAATATTTGGGTATCTGACTCAAAGCGTAAAAGGAAAAGACCATTAGAAGCCGTAATGTATTGCACAGATTGGAGTTTTGCACGCCCCGTGCGAGTACAGGGAAGATTTTAATCCGCTTCCTCGCCTTCGGTGCCGCTGATGCGAAGGAGGCGTGGAAATCGCGTTCATGCAATAGAGTTTCACCGCTTTGATGAGCGATTCTGATGAGCGTTTCTTCCGCTCCGTCAAGAGGAAATGGGCCGAAACGCGCTATTTGGGTTTCGCGGCTGACGGCACCTCACACTCGTTCGATTTGATTCCGAATCTGGTGTTTACCGAGCCAGCTTCAGAATAAGGGGATCCGGCCCCAACACCTCCGTCAATCGACTTTTATATACCTTCGACGAGAACGGGTAATGCGGGTTCTCGATTTATGGACCTTATGGACGGTTGCCAGGAATAACCCTTCACAATTTAATATGTTGATATATGGTATAATTGGCTCGGATAACATTATTATTATTAATACTATTATTATTATTAAGAATTTTAATACAGCGGGAGTAAGGTTTTGCCAAAAAAAATATAATAAAAAAGAGAGAGAGAGAGAGAGAGAGAGAGAGAGAGAGAGAGAGAGAGAGAGAGAGATACAAGGAATAGTAGTACCTCAAAAGGCCTTGCGGCCCATACCGAGGAGGTACCAATAGCAAAGGGTGCCACAGAAAAATTCATACACCCACAAATAGTGTGCAAGATTTGGCCTAACTTTTCTTGAAATGATCCAAAGAGGAACTGTTCACAACTTCTGAAGGTAACCTGTTCCACGTGTCAAAGATCTTATACGTAAAGTAATTACCACACACACACACTAGTCCTAAACCGTTTCAAATCCAACTACCAACCATTGTTGCGAGTTGGGTTATCATTTAAACTAAACATGCTTCTAAAATCGACATTGATGAACCCGCGTAAGAACTTGAAAACCTCGATGAGTTGACCGCGCAGCCTCCGAGTTTCCAGCGAAAACAAATTCAGGGCGCATAAGCGTCGATTGTAACCCATATGCCTAACGGAAGGGATTAACTTTGTGGCCCTCACTTGCACTCGCTCCAGCCTCTCAATATATTTCCTAAGGGTGGGCGACCAGAACTGCACAGCATACTCCAGGTGCGGCCGAACCAGAGAATTGTACAGAGAGAGCACAATCTCCTTGTTCCGAAATCGAAATTGCCTCCTGATATAACCCAACAACCTCTGGGCTTTCTTGTCCACCTCTACGCACTGAGAGAGAGAGAGAGAGAGAGAGAGAGAGAGAATGCAAAGGGACAGGGAGACAATACAAAACAACCTTCTCCAAATCCTTAAAGATGCTCACGACTTTATAAGGATATCTGGAAGGATATTCCAACTCATAATGTGTATATATATATTTACAAAGTCCACAAATCGAAAATTATTTATATACTGTGTGTGTGTGTGTGTGTGTGTGTGTGTGTGTGTGTGTGTGTGTGTGTGTATATACACACACACACACATATATATATATATATATATATACAAAAAATATTGAGAGTTCAGTATGAATCAGTCTTCAGTATCCTAAAATGTTACCTGATAGAAATACCTTCTCTGAAGGGAAAATACAAGGAGAGTGTATAACTGATTTTAATTTTAATCCAGAAGATAAGGCATGTTATAGGACAAATGAAATCACATTCAGCTGCAGGATCCGGGCAAATGGAACGCCTTGTTGATTAAAAATTGCAAGAATGAAATAGCCACACCCCAATATTGGACATGAAGAAGATCCCTAGACACACGAGAAATACCGAGCATTCTGAAAAGAGAGAACAACATTGTCTCTATATATAAAGCAGGGGATAGGTCTCAAGCAAAGAATTATACACCAGCGTCAATGGCATACCATCTCACCAAAATATTTGAAAGAAAAGTTAGGGAGAAAATTTATGCCTTTTTTAGAGACAGGAAAGATTCAATGAGAACCAGCACGGATTCCGATCAGGAAGATCGTGCCAATCACAACTAATAGAGCACTATAACAATATCATAGACGCACTCGAGTGCAATGATAACTACAATGTAATACACACGGATTTGGTTTAAGCGATCGATAAGTGTGATCATGACATAGTAGCACATAAAACGAAATACATGGAAATAAAAGGTCTCAGGAAACTGCAGCAAGCCATAAAAATCCAAGGTATATCATCATCAGACTCCAAAGTTTGCAGCTCAGTACCACAAGGAACAGTATTAGCCCCACTCCTCTTCATTATCATGCTAACAGACATGGACAGTGAAGTAACAACAATATAGTAATATCCATTGCTGATGATCCAAATATCAGCAGAAAAATTAGAAATGCAGAAGAGGCGGAAAGCCGACAGAGGAACACAAACAATATACACATACGAGTAGTCAGAAGAAAATAACATGACATTTAGCACCGAGAAATTTCTGCTCTTGAGATATGGAAAAAATGAAGGACTAAACCAGATAAAATATTATGCCCCATATGGTCAGGAAATTCAGAGGAGCACGAAAACAAAAGATATAGTGGTTATAATGACACATGATGCGAAATTTGAAACAAAATAAGATCAATAAACAAAGCAAAAAGAATTGTGAAGCAGTTACTGAGAACCTTTAAAAGCAGGGACAAGAAAATAGTGATTCCCCTGCTGAAAACATTGATTGTACCAAAACTTGAATACTGTTTAGTCTTCACAGATCGCATATGAAAAAGAAAAATTAATAAACTAGAGGAAATTTAAAGAAATTTCACAGCCAAGATGAATGGCTGCGAAGAACTAAACTACTCGGAAAGACTTTGTACACTAAATCTATATTCGCTGGAAATAATAAGGAGAGAGAGAGAGATACCATAATATATACGTGGAAAATAGAAGAACTAGTACCTAGCCTCAAACTGAACCCCATAACCATCCAAACAACACTGGAAAATAGGAAAGGTAGAATGTGTAGTGTTCCCAAACTGAAGGCTAAACAAGCTCTGAAGGAAAATAGTTTTTCTCTCAAAGGGCCAAGACATCATCAGGACCCAAAGACATCAAAAACATCACTGTGGTCAAAGTGGAGGTTTATAAAAGAAGACAACGCCTGGCTCAAGACGGTACCGGATGAGCCAGGTGTGCCTGGTTATATGCGATGGAGGTCGCAAGAGAGCAATTCTTTCCTCTACCAGGCCAAGCCTGGAGGTGCAGCCGCCAGCTTGACCTCCGAGTGAAGCGAGACCGATGCACGGAACATCTATAATGTTACAAGGTTACAAGATTAAGGTCGAATTGGACTTAGTTCCATTTAATTCCAGTTTGACTTAATTCTAATGAGTTTTATTTCATTTCAGTGTGTTCCATTCAGTTCAAGTCTGCATGATTTTAAATTTAACTTTGACATTCCCAAATCAAAGTAATCGTGGATCTAACGGCTAGAAAATGGGGACTTGCCAGGCATTTGCACTTCTGACTCGCTTCGTTCGGCAAAAGAAACCATTGTATTCAAGGAATTTAACATAATCGAACAAACCTAAAATCAAGCTTGGAAAAATTACATTTTTTCGGGATAATTACAGTTACAATTACTTTTTAGAAATGTTGAATTACAGTTACAATTACTTTTTAGAAATGTTGAATTACAATTACTTCGGCTCCGACAGTCACAATTATAATTATAATTACTATTACAATTCTAGGGCTGAATGCTAGACGTCCAATGTCAAAAAATGGATTTTTTGAGATAAGGGTAGGACTGAACTCGAAATCAGCTGCTCTTTCAGTGCTTCAATGGCCAATATCATCAAATCATTAGGTGCACTGCAATGAGCCAATGTCCTGAGCGAAGATGATGTAGATGAAGATGAGTAATGAAGAATGGATGTTCTTAAGGTCAAAACAGGCATCATGAGTTTGAAAAAGGCATCAAATGAGAGTACATACGTTTGCAATTTACTGAAATAAAGGAATAATGGTTGCTAATAAAGGTTGAATTTTGATTATAGAAAGAAAACTTCAATCGCGTTTTTCTCAAAATACAAAATTTTGACATTGGTCCTTCTAGCTTTCAGCCCTAGAATTACAATGCCATCATCTATCAAACTAGTTAAATAGGCAAGATCATATTCGCCAATTAGAAATCAGCATCATGTTTTTCCAATAGATGTAATTGTGTATTTATTTATTGTGTAGTGTATATTACTTCCAAAAAAGAGAAAAGAGGAAACAAGTATGAATGGATCACGAATCAATCTATTTTAATATCAAACAAATTGTTTCCATTTCAATTAACAGAGAGAAAACTTTGACGTAAGATATAATCATTCAAAATGCAGTATTACACAACTCTTTATATTCTTCATTTGCATATTTAAATAGGAGTAATTTTGTCAAACACTTCCTAATTACATTTGATTAAGTGAAGACTTTTGTATGTTTCTACACCAAGACTTCCTCGTTGTGCGCAATAAAAGTTTCCCGCGATTGAAAAAACTTTTTCCGATCTTTCAAATCTTTCAAGGTTCAACTTGTTAAACCTCCTTGTCCTCCAAGTATCCGATTCTTACTGTCACGGGCCCACGGCCTTGAATTTCAAATGGTGATTGGTGATTGGTCTGAGACTCTTGAGTGACTGAGTCGCTTGAACGCTTCAGTGTTGCTAACCAATTTTTCAACCCTTTAATGCCCAGTGTGTGAAATTTTCATCGTTAACTTTGGAAGCAATTTTAGACCTTCCAGTTCCCAATGTGTGAAATTTAACACATTTCGTATTTTATTAATTATGAACAATAAAACTTTTCAAAATATATTTTTCAGTTATTTTGGATCCAATTAAACGATTTTTATATCCCAATTTTTTTTTTTACTTTTCGACTTAATTTGGGTATGAAAGGGTTAATTTAACCGATGCATTTGAATAAATAGCTAAAAAACACTAAATTTTTAAATCCGTGAAGAAAGTAAAAATTAATTTAATTGAGATGAGTTGGATTATTTCAATTATAATTATAGTAAAATATAACATTGGCATTACAATTACAGCCAAATGTGCAATTAATTATATCAGATGAAATTACAAATGTAATTTTTCCAAGCCTGAACCTTACCAATCGTACATCTAACTGCTAAAACAATAGTATAACCGGGCGCTAAATACTAGTTTGGTCTAATTCCAGTATTATTGGGCTTCATTCCAGTACGTACAGTATGATCTGCTCTCATTTCGACTATTACAGTCGAAATTTTGAAGTTCGACTATATTCCAGTCAATCTAATTCCATTACATTTTTATTCCATTGGAACTACTTCAGCGTTCCATATATACTGTGTATATATATATATATATATATATATATATATAATTAATTTCACAATTAAACACGAAATTAATGTTACACATTCACATAGAATATAAAAATTATTCTAAGGCCTTTCGTCAGGGAATGAAGGGAAAAAATAAATAAAATACCCTCATTGAATTCATTAATCTTTGTATCAAAGGTCGTAAATTTCAGTTTATAAATAAGTTTATGCTCGGTCGTTTGGATTAGTAAGGAGGAATCCCCCCTCACCTGTGTTAGCTAATCTGCTTAGGAGGACAAAATTATAGTTTAAAAAATTCGGTATATAACTAAATTTTTTTAAACCAAAATTTTGTCCTCTATTGTAAACTTCAACACTATTTGTTTCTGGATGTTGATGACTTTGGATGTTTATGAATGCCTTCATAAACTCAGTAATTTAGTTGTCTATAAACTTTACTGTTGAAAAAGAAAATGACAAATGCGTATAATTTTTGGATCTAAAAATTTGGAAATGCGAAAATCAATTCAAATTTGGGGTTTTCCACAAACCTACTAATAATAACCCGTATGTTTACTTTTATTCTAACCATCACCTTCCTATACAATCTTCAATTTTTTTTTTTTGTCTGTTTCTCAGAGCATAAAGAGTTGTTAGCTCTGAATTTTGGCATTGTTTTACGCATTATTATGAACTATGTTATCCTGTTCCATTTTCAGAAAATTGTTTAATCAAAGCTAAGAACAGGGTACTATACTAGTGTAATTCACGAGAAGTTTGATCATAAAAATATTCCAAGCCTACCTTGCCATGCAAGTTTTAAACACCTTCCGACCTTGTTTAAAAGAACTGCAATTAAAAGTGTTTTTTTAATTATAAAAATACTATTAAATCTCATTTCACCCATTATTGCCCAGCGACACTTTACTGATTTTGTTCTAGCTAACGCCAGACGATTTTATTCAGTCTTGGAAAAGACCTCTGGGCGCTGAAGGGTTAAGCAAGCATCTATTAAAAACAGACAAAATAATGCAGTTCGGCGGTGTCTATTCCATCGGATGTAATCAAAGTGATTTAATACAGTGGTTAAACTGGTATAACTTTAGATGGGAGACTAAAACAGCAAAAAGTACAAGTACAGAACCAAAAATAATTCTAGTACATTGTTTTAACCATATACAGTGTGTCCGTAAAGTCATGGTGGGATTTTAAATAGCTATATTATTGCAACGAAACATGATAATGAGATGAAAAAAAGGCAAATTGAAGAACAACTCTAAAAGAATAACTTTATTTGACGTAGTTCGATATGGGCTCCTCTGGTAGCCCTGCAGACATCTAGGCGGTGATTCAATTCCAGCAACACACGCCCAAGAACATCAGGAGTGACGGATGCGATAGCTTCCTTGATTCGCTCGTGCAAGTGATGAATATCCCTAATGGGTACACTGTACACGCTTTGCTTGACGTAACCCCACAAATAAAAGTCCAAAGATGTCAGGTCCGGAGAGCGTGGAGGCCATGGCTTCCATCCTCCTCTTCCTGTCCATCTCTGTGGAAATTTTTCATTAAGGAATTCTCGAACAACGTTGGCATAGTGCGGAGGAGCACCATCTTGCTGAAAGATGACATTATTGTCAATAAATTGGGGTACTGCAAAATGTTCCAACATAGCGAGGTAGTTGTGTGACGTCACAGTGGGTTCCGCGAAGAAAAATGGGCCAATCACTCGATCTCGTGCTAGAGCACACCACACATTAACTTTCGGGCTATTACG
>JAJOZX010007749.1:0-50000 GCA_023014485.1 Bathynomus jamesi | reverse complement strand
TGAATTCTGGACGATAAAAATTTGTATAAACTTACTGGTATAGTTACAAGGAGTTGCAAGGAGTTACAAGGACAAGAAGAAACTTCATGACCCTTTCGGTCCACTCGAGGAGATTCCTCTTATTAAACATGTACATTTTTAATTAATTATTATAGCAGCAGTGGAATACTGGATAGAAAAGCATAAGGCTCTCTTTCCCCTCCCTCCGCTCCCTCCCCACCAAAGGCGGGTACGAAAACAGGTTGAAGAAAGTAGAAAAGTAGCTATGGAAATTTTATAGGAAAGAGGAGAATAGAAAAAGGAGCTTTACACTTATGCTTTGCACACAGAAATCAGATACTACATAGTACCGTTGTATAAACTAACATACTAATATATTTATACTGGTCATATATAAACTACTTGGTATCATCACAAACACCTCAAATATATGGTTTTGATTTTATAAAAAATACTTACAGCTCTAATTACTGAAGTATCGGGCCAACAAGGACTCCATGGTAGCTCAAAAAGGCTTAAGAGAAGAAAAGATCAAACTCTCCATGCTTATATTTATGTATGTGCAAAGCAATCACGCAGAAAAAGAAGTAAAGTTCCTCTCCTTCTCTTCGCGTGGGCCACTGTCGGCAAAGTGATGAAATACTACTACAGAAAAGGGGTTGAAACAGGAATTGAAAAAGGAAATCAGATTTTCCAAACCATGCCTTCACTCATCACGCGCACCCAGTTATCCAAGAGAAAGGAGGCAGAAGGTATAGTCAAAGGAATGTTCAAAATGGAGATTTGCCCATACTGTGAACACTATTAGGCAATTTTTTTTACTTTACAATGAGCAGGTAAAATGAGGTGGTTGAGCGTCGATCAGTTTACTACTGTGGATATGCAATGATTCTACTTCGTGATGTCATTCAGTTGGATGTTGTTAATAGTATTTATTATTCTGAAGGCGGATGAGTCGAGATGATCTGAAGATAAACAATGATCCCTAATTGCTGATTTTGTTGATATTATGAGGATGGGAGGTTCTTGTTAAGTTCCTCGGTGTTCATCAATTCTTATCTTGAATTGGAGGTTGGAGCTGCCTAAGTATTTTGTAAAGCAGCGAATACACGTATAAGAGTAAATGATGAACGAAGTGAGGATTACTGTATAGTTTCCTTTTATGGTTGATTTTATGAGGATTTGATGCTATGAGTGTTGGTGAAAATGAGTTTGAAATCAACTTCAGGATATAAGTTACTGTTTACATTATGCCTGAAACCAGGCACCTTTCTCAGGCGTTTGAAAGCAGATATTGAGTTCAAGCCTGGTTGTTCCATAGATTGGTGCCTGATAAGAGAGAACTGAATGACGCTGATTGGCTGCGATGAGTTACGTGGTCCTTTGAATCGAAACATGGAGAAACAGAAGTGGGAACATGAGCGTGTGAGCACGTTGTTCTCCTGTTTTCAGAAATGTGCAAACAAACACTACTTTTTCCTACCCTGGTTTCAGGTATAGTGGTATAGTGTAAACAGTGACTAAAGGTGAAAGAATCGTCATTAAAGCTAACTGTATTCGGTGGCTGACGTATCAGTAATAAGGAAAGTAAAATACTGAATATCTTTTTTTCAGGTGTAATCAACGATGTTGAAGGGGGTTGGGGAGAGATCGTAAATCTTATTTAAATTTTTTAATTATTTTTCGGAATAAGGCTTTGGAAAAGGGGATGTTGGTGAATAATTTTTCTAAAAATGTTACTTCTTAGTGAAAATATAAAGAGAAAGAATATAGAAGATAGGTTCTGAATATTGCACTTTTAACGTTACTTATTTTATATAAAAACTAGCGTATCGCTCAGGAAGTTTGTTCCTAAATCAGCATACATGTTCGGGTTTTCTATATAAGGAAATGTGAAACTTTTTGTTTTGTTTAGTAATTCTTAAATCTAAATAAGGAATGGAGTTCTCCGTTCCATCATCGTTCGTGAAGCGAATGTTGTGTTATTTAGGCATAGTTCAGAAAAGGTGTGACGCGTTTTTTGTATCCAAACAGTAGGAATGTGTAGTCAACATGTATCTCATATGCGTGCGGTTTGAACTGAGGACTGCAGTGTGATAACCATACTCTCTCGCTGTATCAAAGAAATTGCCTTTCTCAGTTTAAACCGCACATATAAATGTAGATTATGTATCCATCCATAATCTTTGAGCTCGCGCGTGTCTTGAGTTTACATTGCAGATACTTCCGTTTTTATAGGTCCGGATGCAAGATTCATTAGAAGAGGGATGCACCGCGTTTGTATTTTCTTCCCAAGGCAACACAAACGCACCTGTTCTAATCACAAATACATTTATATCCCCCTAGGTTTACTGTACACAAACTGGACCAAGAATTCAATATATTTGCAATTTTAAATCTTCGATTTATACAAGCTTGCATATTGTTTGAATGACTGAATTGATATTGCCTTATTTACATACAATACTAAAATAGAATAAGAAATAAAATCATATTTACAGTAACACCTAAAATTCATTCACTTATCGCTATCCTTTTTATAAAGACAAATATGATATACAGTATACAAATATAATATATATGATATATGTCATATGATATATATGTTTTGGGTACAAAATGATTACAGAGGTACTCATAAAACTCTCATAGGTTTTATAGACAAACATTTCTAGCGTAATCTAATTTCACCTCTAGACCTGAAAAACTGTAGGGTTGGTTGCAGGCTGATCACAAACACTTGTTCAAAATAACAAAAGACAAAATTGGAATCTGTATAATCGTCCTTATCCAAGATTAATTGTGCTACATAAACTTACAATATCTATATATACTCGTGTGTGTGTGTGTGTGTGTATATATATATATATATATATATATATATATATATATATATGATGCAAATACAAGGAAAAAGAAAAATGATTCCAAGACCTTTCGTGTATTCAGAAGTACACCTCGACATTCCCTGACGAGGTGTACTTCTGAATACACGAAAGGATTTGGAATCTTTTTTTTTCCTTGTGGGTTTGCATCATTCATTCATTTCACGTGTTTAATTGTGAAATTCATCCCATATACATATATACACACATATATATATATATATATATATATATATATATATATATATATATATATGGTGGTGGTGTAGTGGTTAGCGTCGCTGACTACGAATCCATCGGCCCCGGGTTCGAGACCCGACGGCAGCCGGCGCGCAGCAAAAACCAGCTGTTCATCCTTCCACACAATAAAGAAAGTGGTTGGTAGATAAATGGGTACCCTTGGTGGCCTAGTGGTTAAGACGCTGGGCTGCTGATGGGGCGTGGTTCGGATTCCATGTTAAACTGTAGGTCTAAGGTGGAGTGAAAAGCTTGACCTTCGTCAGAAGGAACAATTCGGGCGGAAGCTAACCAAAGGTATAACCAAAGGTGTGTGTGTGTGTGTGTGTGTGTGTGTGTGTATATATATATATATATATATATATATATATATATATATATATATATACAGGGCGTCCCAAAAAAATGTATACACACTTTAACAGCTGATAGCTCAATTGATGTTTCTTTCTTTCCAAGTTAAACCCATTAGAATTAATAATGGCAGTCAGACTAAGCTTTGAACAAAGGAAATTCATTCTAAAATGCTACTGGAAGTGTGAAAACGCAGTTGAAGTGCAAAGACAGTTTAGGAGGGAGTTTCAAACAGATCCACCAACGCGACTTACCATCACTCGAATTAGAGATAAGTTTGAAGCCGATGGAACTGTTCAGAATGTCCACAAGAAGCGTTCCGGAAGACCACGGACATCGACAAGCCCCACAAAGCAAGAAAGAGTACTGGAAACGTATCACCAAAGTCCAAGAAAATCTGTGCGGCAAGCGAGTCGTGAGGTAGGAATTTCAGAATCGTCTGTCCAACGCATTTTGAAGCGCTGTCAATGGAAAAGTTACATTCCAAGATTAGTCCATGCTATTAATGAAGATGATCCGGACCGAAGAGTGGAGTATTGCGAGTGGTACTTGGCACGATGTGGATGTGGATTGGCCGAAGGGGTTTCGTAGAATACCCACCGCGTTCACCAGACCTCACACCACTAGACTTTTTTATGGGAATACTTAAAAGACAAAGTCTACGCTATAAAACCTGCAACAGTCGCTGAATTGAGAGCAGCCATTGAACGAGAATGCACACAAATACCAAACGAAATGTTTCGTGATGTTTGCGATTCCATTGCTTCGCGTTATCAGCAGTGCCTGGACCAGAACGGACGTCAGTTTGAAAACAGGCGTTGACAAAACAATTAAATAATGTCTGTAGATTCTATTACATTTTGAAAATGAAATGTATTTTAATAAACACTGCCTTTATAATTATTTAAAGTGTGTATACATTTTTTTGGGACGCCCTGTATATATATATATATATATATATATATATATATATATATATATTATATATATATAATATATATATATATATATATAACATTATATATACAGTATGTGTGTGTATAATGTTTCAGACGAACAAAGACCCTAGGATCCACTCATGGCTGTTCTACCTAACTGTGGTTGTAGTTGTGTATTGCGTATGTCCTCCGTGGTGGCGGAGGGGACCTACAATTTTACGTGGGTTCCGAACCACAAAAACCTTAATTTTACTACCTTAAACTATACCCAATCTATCAACATATGCGTCTAATCGATTTTTAAGCATGTTTATAGACATGCTACTAATTACTTCGACCGGCAAACTATTCCACCTATTTACTATTCTATGCGTAAAAAAGTTTTTGGCAACTGCTGTCTCGAACCTTCTACTTGTCAACTTAGACCCATTATTTCTAGTTCTATTACATTGTGATACTTCGAAAAAGCTATCTCTATCTACGTTATCGAATCCATTCATAATTTTGAAAACCTGGATTAGGTCACCCCTTAGCCTCCTAGTCTCGAGTGTAGTCAATTTTAACTCCTTAAGCCTATCCTCGTACGACTTCGACCTAAGCGATGGAATCATCTCAGTTGCTCGTCTTTGAACTCTTTCGATTTTATATATATCCTTGCGCATATGCGGATTCCAAAATTGGACCGCCTACTCCAAATGGGGTCTAACTAATGATTTATAAAGAGGAACAATAATATCGCGCGTTTTGTACTCAAAATTCCTAGCCATAAAACCTAGCACCTTGTTCGCCTTATTGATCACTGTTGTACTTTGTTTCGCCACTTTTAAATCACGAGTGACGATAACTCCTAAATCTTTTTCCTGTTCTATGCTTGCCAACTCCTTCCCTGACATACTATACGCAAAATTACCGTTACGCGAAACTATATGTAAAATTTTGCACTTATCGACGTTAAATCTCATTTGCCATGTGAATGACCAATCAACGATTTTGTTCAGACCTTCCTGGATTTCACCTCTATTTTCATCATTAATTGCCTTACCACCCAACTTCGTGTCATTCGCAAACTTTGAAACTGTACTGACTAGGCTGACATCTAAATCGTTAATATATATATATAAGAAAAAGCAAGGGTCCCAGAGGAACGCCGCTCACTACATTAGTCCAACACGACTCCCCTCCATGAACGACCACCCTCTGTTTCCTACTTCGCAACCACTCTTCTATCCAATTTATTACTACACCCCTGATTCCATGAGCCTTAGTGTTTTCAATGAGTCTTTTGTGCGGTACGGTGTCAAACGCTTTTGAAAATCTAAATACACTACATCTACCGCCCGATGACTATCGTAAACTTCAACGACGTTTTGAAAAAATTCTAAAAGATTAGTTAAGCAAGATTTGTTTCGCCTAAAACCGTGCTGCGTATTTCTAATCAAGTTATGCAATTCCAAGTGTTCGACTATACGATCCCTAATTATTGATTCGAGTAGCTTACCTACAACAGACGTTAAACTGATTGGCCTATAATTTAATTTCCCGCCGCACCTTTATCGCCTTTTTTAAAAATAGGTGTTACATTTGCTAACTTGAAATTATCTGGTACGCACCCTTCAGAAATAGACGCATTCAAATTTTTTGTTAGCGGCACAACAATGCTTTCTTTTAATTCTTTTAGCTGTATGGGATATATGGAATCCGGACCCGGTGATTTATGCATTTTCATTTTATCAATATAGCGCATTACCTCCCTTTCACTAACCACAATATTACTAAAAGTATTACCATTGTCAAAAGGTATTATGTCTATGACCGTAGGGATATTCGTTACATCTTCTACTGTAAAAACTGATGTAAAAAATTCGTTTAGCAAGGTAGCCATTTGCTTGTTTTCAGAAACTAGCTCTCCGTCAGAATTTTTCAACGGACCCAAGACACTCTTTACTGGATTCCTATTATTGACTATATATATATACAGTATATGGAGCCTGATCATATAAAATCTCGGCTTTTAGTTTGATTTTATTAATAATACGAGTATATAAACTGGCAATTTATTCAACTTGTACATCGGACGTTCTTTCAGTTTATTCATCATCAAATACAATATCTTTCGTACGAGGGAACTTCCGTATGCGCACGGTACTCATACTAAAGTAAAATGCAACTCTGCCACGAAGGTCAGATTTTAGGAGAACATCTAAAAACTGAATTCGCATACTACGGAGGATCATAAACGTAATGGCTACAGACAAACTCTAACCTTCAAAGAATCGTGCCAGAGAAGACAGTAAAAGATTCATGCCCCATTGCTCTCGAGGTGTAGTCGACGCCATGCCCCGAGTGCAAATTAAGAACAAAAACTCTTTCATTCTTCTACTGCCTCATTTTTGGATATGACTTGAAAATCTTTAAGGATTCACCTCACTGCAGGTAAAGAGGCTATAAACCTCTCAGAAATAAATCGAAACAAAGGGCAAGAGACGTGTCAATACACTTCCTCCTTTGAGGAATAATGAAGGTTCTGTATATGTGGAACCCAATCTCCAAACTGAGGGATATTTATCTATATACAGGGTGGCCCATAAGTCCGGTCTCATAAATTTTTTTTAAAATTAAATTCAGTTTCATATTAGCTATTGCGTGTTATTCTAACCGCAACAAAAAAAAGGTCCCAAAACGAGACATCAATACGAACATTTGTTTTAGTGCTAATGTATTAATTTTCTAAATTTAATTTAAAATAAATCTTCCTACGAAACCGGACTTATGGGACACCCTGTATATCGCCAGATGCCCATATACATCCCATTTCTCAGCACAATATGTGAATAGTTTCTTATAATAATTAACTAAAATGCAATAGGAAAGAATACAATAGTTTGGGGTTCTAATTCAAACTAAACCTTACTAACTTTTTATATGAACTGAAGTTGAATTAATAACATCAGTAACATATATATATATATACAGGGTGTGTGTAAAGTGACGCGAGCGAAGAGACAAACCCGATTTAAACTGGTTTAAAATTAGTTTCAACCTATTTTTTGACTCTTAAAAACATTTTCAACCCCTCTTATAACCCCTACTATCGAATATACAATTGTTATAAAGTACGTGTAATAAATATTACTTGTCCATGTTCACGCGCCTTAATTTAATTCAAATCAAATTTGTCTCTTCACTCGCAGCGTTACTTTATACACACCCGATATATAACAGTATATACCTTTCAACCTTTCAAATGTTCCGTGCGATGATTCTTCATTTCACGAAGGTCAAGCTTGTTGCCTTTCCTCTCTATATACAATATATATATATATATATACACAAAATATATATATATGTGTGTGTGTGTGTGTGTGTGTGTGTGTGTGTGGTGAAATTTTCATCATGAAAGAGGCTGTTGATGCAAGATTAACACACTTAAATTACCTGTATGAATGACTTCTTCTACCCAGTGAGCGAAAGAGCATTAGAAAGAGTATTAATCTCAATCTTATAACCTTGAACGTGTTTTGCGAAAATAATGATTACAGAGGTTAACCAACAGAAATTCATTTTTTTTTCTTTTTCTCTTCCTTAAACAGGCGTACAAAAGGATAGTGATTGACTGACCCGAGTAAAGAAGACCATTACGCATATTAATCAGACGAAAATAAAATTGGTTGGTATATATTTGGTTTACTATCGTATATAAATGCCAACCGATCATTCCACCATCAACCACGCGTATTTTTATGGTAACTAACTTAAATAGTTTGTTCACTAACAGAATGGTCGGATTAACCGTTTGAATCAGATGGAAAAAGTTAACCAAGATTTTTAGATGTAATAAGTATCGTTCTCCAAGTACCGAATGAACTACACACAAATCAATAGCAATATCATCTCGTTTTCACGCGTTTTCACTTAATAAAATGGGTTTATATACTCAAACGACGTACGTACATAATCTATATACATGACGCCTTATCAGCCCTTCTATTACCTTAACAACCCAACTTGTACAAACTGAACTCGACCTATTTTTCGGCCACATGCACGGGCGGTATATATGCATCGATAAAATGGCTCGTCCATTATATGGGTGAACGTGCTTTGAAATAACGTTCATGGGATATATAATGTCTATATATAAAAGAAAACCCATTCGTTCATATTGAAAGAATGAAAAAGAAATAGATCGTTTCTTTCCATCATAGAAATGAATGAATGGTGTGCGTGCGTAATATAAAAATGCGCTTCAATGTAAAATACATTGAGGATCAAGCGGGTTATAATTGCGGAAATCACCTTCACAAGTACTGTTATACGCTTTTCGCGTTTTAAATGACTATTATCCGTTTGATTTCGATGTAAAATTTCTATAAGAAATACAGTTAACTGTAATTATGCCAATAATGCGCGAACAGTTCTATATTCTGAGTATGAATAACGTGTAAATATAATGTATAATGTCTATTATGACGTCACTGAATGATGACTTGTGTATGCAATTCAACAAGGTTCGATTGTGATTACAACATGTGATATTAATTTGCTGAATGAGCTTTGTGTTTAAATTAAACACTCTCTGTCTCATATATATATATATATATATTATACGCAAGGTACCGACGTTTTTAATTCGATATACAGTATCTAGAAGACTAACCAACCCATAAATAACACCCAACTAAACCTAATCTAAAACTAAACTAAACCTAACTTATATATTTTGCGGTCCCAAAAATGCTAAAAAATACTCCATTATAGCTGTGAATCATCGCACATTCCACCTCACTCATGCCCAGTTGGTACTTGCGCGCGCGCGCACCCCCAATATATTAGGGTTGCCATATTTGAACTTTCAAAAAGGAGGACACTCCGGAGATGGGGGGTGTATTTGTATCAGTATCTACCACTCACGTTGTATTAATGTGTTATATATACTGCGTACTACATGTCGTCTATACTGAGTATCTATAAATAAGAACAAGTGTTATGGCCTCAAAAATCAATGTTATAAATATTCAACTTTCCCGGACATGTCCGGGAAAAACCGGACGTATGGTAACCCTACAATATATATATATAACCTAATCTAACAACCTAATTTAATGTAACTTAAAACTACAATAAAATGGGAATAACATTGAGTGGAATGATACCTTTTATTTGACCAAGAAGAATATCGCCCAGTAAACTGTAGAGACTGGCATATTAGAAGGCAGTGAAACAGAAGATAAAACAAAATAGGCGCGACTAAACTCCTACTTGAACTCTAAGTGATATATACAGTGTTATATATATATATATATATATATATATATATATATATATATATATATACATATATACACACATATATATGAAAAACATCTGTTGACGAGGAGACTGAGGGAACAGTAAAATTAAGAAGCAAAATTATTCGCATATAAAAATGACGAAAATTCGTCAGAATAATCGGTGAGACTGCATTGCTTCGAGCGCATTTTGGCATTTAAGTTTTAAGAACACAAATGGTCTTTCCTCTGCTAAGTTTCTGCATAAAATCATGAAAACAATTCTTACAAGTATTTAAGTATGGTAATGAAATGAAGAGGCGAAAGCATCACTCGACTGCGTCGTCGTAAAATGGTAGCAAGTATTAAAATTGAGATGGAGAACATGTTTGGTTTGTCAATTGTATAAACACTTGACTTACATAAGAGAAAAGCCTCGAGTGATAAACAGATAAGCGAATAAAGACGGGAGTCGCTCTTTCTCCCTCTCTCTAATATATATATTATATATATATTATATATAATTTACAGGTCAGTCATGATAAAATAGACACTAAAAACAATAAAAGAAATTAGAAATTCTAATCTAAAGTAGTGAAACCCCTCAACTATTACACTGAAAATGTTTCTGGTTGCCAAATCAATCTATTTTCAGGTTTGATAATGCCTAGAAGAGATAAGTCTAGAGATCTGTCAGTTTTTGTTGGAGGGAGGGTTGTTGGGCAATCTGATGCTGGATAGAATCAACGGCTTATATCAAAGAATCTTGATGCTCCGCTATCAAGGGTCAACGGTGTTTAGTGCAATTTAATACTAGTGGTAAAACCACGACTGGACAGCGAACAGGGTGCCCAAAACCAACCCGGAGGATACTCAGGGCTTTCAAAAGAGACATCAAAGGGAATCCTCGTCAATCAACATCTGAAGTGGAACAAACACACCACGTGAAAGGAAGAGAAGGAAGCCCCTGTTGACACCAAGGAATATTTCACGCAGAAAGAAGTGGGCGGAGGAGATGGCAGAACATCCTCAAGACTTTTGTAAAAGTGTCATCTTTTCCGATGAGTCCAAGTTCTGTCAGTTTTCTGATAATGACAGTGTATGGTTATGGAGACATCCAAAAGAAGAGTTTTCATTGCGTCATCTTCAAGCGACAACAAAACATGGAGGGATTTCACTTATGATGTGGGGTGCTATTTGCGTTGGTGGACGCTCTGCTATCATAGTTCATGAAAGGATGGTCAATTCACAGAAATACAGTACATTTCTATTTTAAAGAGAGACCTCCTACCAATTTGTAAAAATGGGCAACTATCAAGAGAGACCAGTACTTTTGTGGAAGATACTGCTCATACTTGCCGTGCCACACAAAAGTGGCACCTTGAAAATGGCATCTCCCGCCTCCCATGGCCCGGACAATCGCCTGATGTGAATCCGAAAGAAAACCTTTGGGATGTACATGAAAGAACATTGTGAGAAACTGCCGCAGAAACCAGCTACAAAAGCAGATTTACTTAGAAACATCCAGAATGAGTGTGAAAAATCATTCAGGTGGCCATTGATAATAATTATCAATGTCCACCTGATTTATTTTTTCTCACTTTGATTGGATTATAATCTAATCAAAAGTATTCCGAATCGAGTTTTTGCATTGAAAAAAAGCTGGTGGCAAGTCCACAAAATACTTAAAAATGTTTTCAACAAGGTTTCATCTTTCCTTAACCATTAAAATCATGCAAATTGGTTAATGTCAGAAAAATTGGGTGTCTATTCTCTCATGACCAGCTATATATATATATATATATATATATATATATATATATATATATATATGAGAGAAATCTGCACCAAATTTAGTATACAAATTAAGGGAGGACCAGAAAACGCACTCCCCTCCTAGCCCGCCACCTAGATTGTTTCGGGTTTTCAGCTGTGCAAAGTGCAACAGGAATTCTAGTGTGTGTGTGTGTGTGTGTGTGTGTGTGTGTGTAGGAAGGAGGGGCCAACGGCAAATGACCGAAAAAGCGGCCCCCCTCCCCCATAGAAGAAGAGAGCCAAAATCAAGGTCCGGGGTTTTCGAGATGCCTCGACACTCTGCGTTTGAAAGATCGGAGGTCACAGACAGGAGGAAAGATGGATTGAGGAAGATTATTCCAGAGTTGATCGGTTGAGTAGATGAAAGATTGAAAATACCGATTAACCCTTGTATTAGATAGTTGGACAGAAAAGGAATGAGAAAGTGTAGAAAGTCTAGTGCTGCATGCTCTCCTTACAGGAGGAGACATGCAGTTAGAGAGTTCAGAAGAGCAATGTCCGCTATAATAGCGATAGTAAAGAGAGAGTGAGGCAAAATTGCGGCGAAGAGAAAAAGATTGAAGACAATCAGTAAGAGGTGTGGAATTGATGTGACGAAAAGCCTTTGATTCCACTCGATCAAGCGCGGCTATGTGGGTTGAACCACCCCACACATGAGAAGCATACTCAATACAGGGGCGAACAAGACCCCTGCACAGAGACAGCAACTGAGTAGGAGTGAAGAAACCGCGGAGGCGGTACAACACACCTAACCTCTTAGAAGCTGTTTTAGAAAGAATATATATGATCTTTCCAGGAAAGATCACGAGAAAAGAAAATGCCAAGAATGTTAAGAGAAGAGGAAGGATCGAGTCATGTATTGTCGAAGGTAAGGGGATAGTCGTGTGGAAGATTTTGACGAATAGACAGATAGAGGAACCGGATTTTTGAGGCATTATGCCTAAATCCCCTACTAGAGCCAATAGTAAACCACCTTTTTTACCAACTAGTTCGAATTTTGTAAGTAATTTTTTTTCTTATATGACATACTTTCTAGAACTTCGACTACGTTAAACAAATCAGAGGGTGTGTAAAATCTGAGGAAGCATAAGAGACGACTTAATTGATTTTAGAGATTTTTTCAATTAAAGTCCTAACGCGGGTAAAATTTGAAAAAATATTCATTGTATACGGTAAGACCACGCTTTTAGTAAACTTTCTTTTACAACCTTCCCCCCGCCCCTCCCACTTTAACACAAGCGAAAGTGATTAAAAATTTGAATATATAATATACAACCTGTTCGACCTACTGGGTGAAAAATGGTCACGGGCAAAATTTTTCAAAAATGTTCCACCAACTTGGGCATTTATGCCTAATAAAAAAAAATTAAGGTTTTATATATATATATATATATATATATATATATATATATATAGGGTGTCCCATAAGTCCGGCATCATAGGAAAAATAATAAAAAAAGGCAAAACAAAAGCTTTTATTTACAGAACGTGCTCAATATGTCCACCATTGTTTTCAATACACAAATTCAGACGTGATACCCAGTCAGCAAGCACACGGTGAATGATGTCAGGAGTAATGGTGTTACATGCCCCAATAATGCGCTGCCGCAAATGTTCAACCCAAGTAAGTGAATACCTGTACCAACAATTCCCTGGTCATTGGATAGGACGTCGAGGGCCTGTGGAATGGCCAGCTAGAAGCCCGGATCTCACGCCACTAGATTTTTATCTCTGGGGCCACTTGAAAGCGCTGGTATACGCAGAGAAAATTAGGTGTGTTGAACATTTGCGGCAGCGCATTATTGGGGCATGTAACACCATTACTCCTGACATCATTCACCGTGTGCTTGCTGACTGGGTATCACGTCTGAATTTGTGTACTGAAAACAATGGTGGACATATTGAGCACGTTCTGTAAATAAAAGCTTTTGTTTTGCCTTTTTTTTTTTTTCCTATGGGACACCCTGTGTGTGTGTAATATATATATATATATATATATATATATATATATATATATATATATATATATATATATATATATGCAAAAATTAAAAAATGTTTTCATCTGGATTTCAGATTCCACCCCAGCACCTCTTCATTAAAATTCAAAGTGGGGAAATTTTTATGCAGAAGTGTGCACGTTCGTACGTGATATTCCACATATATATATATTAGTTGGATGGGGGACCGTCCTCTGTGTCCAGATGATTATACAGCGACCAGTGGTTCAGATCCAACGTGTACCTGTAGTTCCCCTCTGACATACGACTTTACATGTTGCAAGGTAGGTGAAATAATCTCAGAAAATATATAATATATATATATATATATTTCCAATTACTTTTGAAATTAGGAAAAATCTCATTGAGAATAACCATTGTTTTAGTTTTATTCAATATTTAATATATCTGATGTAAAATACTCGTGACATTTTTCCTTTTTACATCGTTTTTTTTCACATTCGATTCTCTCTTCTTCGTCTTCGTTTGGAGCAAAGGACATGACAACAACGAAAATAAAACAGTATAAATTAGCCGAGCCTTCTTCAATATATATATAACCGTTGTATGAGCAAGTGTTTCTTATCCAATACTGTGACACTTTATTTGCTCATTGAATTTCTTTGACATTTGCATGTGTGTGCAGAGAAATATATATATATATATATATATATATTAGTGATGTAGGTCACATCCGCATCCGCATCCGCGGAACATCCGCACATTTTTCTCGCATCCGCGTCCGCATCCGCACTTTGGACTGCGGATGTCGTGTGGATGTGGACCGTTGAGATAAAACGTCATTAATAAGCGGAAATTATCAAATTCTACTATATTAATAGAACTAGTTCATTGTGCGCAAAGTGATGCAAGCGACAAGACGAGTAGGCTGTTCTTGTATGAAGTTACTCTCTTGCAACCTACTTAGATCCACGTTACAAAGCTAAGTTATTTTCACCTAGTACATTAGAACGAGTTTAAATCATCACTTGGCAAAGCAGTTGAAGAGCTTCAATCTCTTGAATTGTCGCTTCGCACCCACCAAAAGAATAAAAGTTTCAGTGACAGAACCAACACCTTTCAACAAGCAATCTATCACAGAATCTGTCTCTCAGTTTCTTGAGTCAAGCAGCGATGACGAGACCTACGCGATGTCAAAAGATGTAGTAAAAATGATCGAGAGCTATCACCAAGAAAAACGCCTGGCTGCATGTGACAATCCTATTAGTTGGTGGGAAAATACGCAGAATATCTATCCATACTTGAGTAAACTTGCAAGGAAACATTTAGCTGTCCTCCAACAAACGTACCAAGCGAGAGATTATTTAGCAGTGCTGGATTAATATATGATGAAAAGAGAAACAGACTGGCAGCAGAAAAGGCAGAAAATTAATGTTCCTTAAGCATAACCTTCCTATAATTAAGTTTGAACATTAAACGATGAACATCTTAGTTTACTTTATTTTAATTACTCATTATAAATATGCCTAATAAACTTTAAACTTAATATAAATAGTTATCAAGCTAATTAAAGATCTCTTCTATAAGGGTGGAGGAGGTTGGGGAAAGAGGTCGGTGGGGTGCATTTGAGTTGGGTTCACGTCCCGCATCCTGTAACACAATTATGGTTTCTAATTGTGGCTGAAACTCAACAAAATATAACGAATTTATTTGCAGACGAATTCACTAATTGATTTCTATATTAGTTAGATGCTTGATATTATTTTATATGTTCAGAGAAAAGTACAGCAATTATTGTACAATTAATCAATTATACTACATTATAGCTACAGCTCTCTATATAATAACTTATTATATACGTTAAACCAACAAATCTCGAATATATCCTAAAAATAACGAAATGTAGACATCCGCATCCGCGGATGTTGATATCAAACATCCTCATCCGCATCCGCGGATGTTAAAAAAATGACATCCGCTACATCACTAATATATATATATATATATATAACCTTTGGTTAGCTTCCGCCCGAATTGTTCATTCTGACGAAGGTCAAGCTTTTCACTCCACCTTAGACCTACAGTTTAACGTGGAATCCGAACCATGCCCCATCAGCAGCCCAGCGTCTTAACCACTAGGCCACGTAGGGTACCCATTTATCTACCAACCACTTTCTTTATTGTGTGGAAGGATGAACAGCTGGGTTTTGCTGCGCGCCGGCTGCCGTCGGGTCTCGAATCCGGGCCGATGGATTCGTAGTCAGCGACGCTAACCACCACCACCGAGGCGCATATATATATATATATATATATATATTATATTATATGAGAAAGAGAGAGAGAGCAGTTAACTGCTACATTTCTTGTCACCGGAGGAAGTTGGAATTGAATTCAAATCTCAGTCATTTCGAAAGTGGATTCGGCTTGCTCTTCATGAACCCGATGCACTCTTGGCAAAGTCGTTTCCACTGGAATCTACGCATATATTCCAAAGCAAAGCCGAGTTAACGAATGCATTGCGAACTGAATCTTTCAAACATGTTAATGCAAGCGCAAAATTTGTTTACGGAATTCGCACTTATTTTGTTTATTGTAGTAGTCGATCGTGACTTCCGGAAACGTAAGGAAATTTTAAGGATAATTGGAAATATTGGATAATTTGCAACTTTTGGATTTGTTTAATAAGGAGCCGAAGTTATTTAAGTAAACGAAAATAAAAGAAACGAGAAATTCTTCAAAGAATAAAAGGCGGAACTTATGTCCCATTTTATTTATAAATACTCCAAATTTGAACAGAATCAAACTAATATATATATTATATTATATATATATTATATATATATATATATATATATATATATATATACATACACACGTGTGTGTGTGTGTGTGTGTGTGTGCAGCAGAGATAATTAAGGAAAATCCAAAATACTTTTATAGCTACGCGAAAAGGAAAACAAGAACGCGCGCCACTATCGAGCACTTAAGAAAAGGAAATAATGAAGTAACCGACGATTTAAAAGAAATATCCCTGAAACATTG
The DNA here is from genome assembly GCA_023014485.1 of Bathynomus jamesi. Classification (NCBI taxonomy): domain Eukaryota; kingdom Metazoa; phylum Arthropoda; class Malacostraca; order Isopoda; family Cirolanidae; genus Bathynomus; species Bathynomus jamesi. Next base: position 33,501 of record JAJOZX010007749.1, on the reverse strand, counting down.
AGGGCCCGGTATGAATCGGTTTTCAGTACTCCAAAAGTGACAAAGTGGTACCTGACAGAGATGCACTCTCTGAAGAGAAACTGAAGAGAAATTGATTTTGCTCCAGAAGATATAGCGCGAGCTACAGGACAAGTGAAATCGCATTTACTTTCAGGTTCGGACAAATGGAACGCCTTTATTGATTAAAAACTGTAAAAATGAAATAGCTACACCCCAATATTTGACATGGAGAAGACCTCTGGACACGGGGGAAATACCGAGAATCCCGAAAAGAGAACATTGTTCTTGTATATAGAGGAGGGATAGCTCTCAAGCAAGGAACTATAGACCAGTGTCACTGACGTCCCATCTCACCAAAATATTTAAAAGAATAGTTAGAGAGAAAATCTATGACTTCTTGAAGAGACTGGAAGATTCAATGAAAACCAGCACGGATTCCGATCGATGAAGATCATGCCTATCACAACTAATAGAGCACTATAACAATATTATACGATGCACGTGAAAGCAATGAAAACTACGATGTCATATACACGGATTTTGTTAAAGCGTTCGATAAATGTGATCATGGTATAATAGCACATAAAATGAAACACGTGGGAATTACAGGCAAAGTGGAAAATTGATCTATAATTTGCTCAGAGACGTCAGCAGATCGTAGAAACCCGATGATGAAGTGTGGTTAAATCGGTTTTGAAATAATTCTATAAGCCTACTTTAAAGTGTTTCTGTTGTTCGAATAATTTGAATATCATTGTTTCATACTTTGTTCCAAGAGTTTATGTTATGGTTCAGACCTCATTCTGTAAATGTGGTGGTAGTCGGCAAGAAAAGAACTTTGTTGAAAATAATACCCGAAAGTCTCCGACAATTTTTAGAGTTTAATTCTGGTCACATGTTCAAATCTAAATTATGAGCTTGTTGAATTTATTGTTTTTATCTCCGGTTCGCGTAGAACTTTTGAAAATTTTGAAAAATTTATTTGGAGAAATTTTTCCAAAAACAATCTGCGGAACTTACGCGGAACCTTTGAGACTAAATTTCAGTGCTTTTACTAAGTAAATTTTTGTTGAGGAATTTGAATTAAATGCTATTTCTTGAGTAGCATATAAAACCCCTCTGTATAAACCTTTTGAGACTTAATCCAAATAACTGAAAAAAAAAATTTGGAGTTTAAATTTTATTTTTTAACAAAAAATTGTAAATGTACATCTGTAAATTTATTTTGAATTAATGTCTCATTGTGAGTGAAACTTTTCAATTTTGTGAAATAAACTTTATACGAGGGATTGTGTTGTTTCTTTGCTACCTTCCAAGAGTCCTCTTGTAAGCTGAGGCTGAAGTAACGTTGAAAGTTCGAAATTAAAATTGGGCTTCAAATAAGCCGACAAAATTGTGCGTATAAAATTGGAAAGGTCATCCAAATGATAACCAGAGCCATCCTTGAATAACCCGCGCGGGCAATAAGTGCAATCGAAAAGTGGTTGCACCACATGTCCCCATATAAAAAGGAAAAAATTAATAAACTAGAAGAAATTCAAAGAAATTTCACAGACAAGATTGATAGCTGCAAAGAACTCAACTACTGGGAACTTCGTAAATTAAAGCTATATTCACTGGAAGAAGAGGAAGAGAGAGAGAGAGAGAGAGAGAGAGAGAGAGAGAGAGAGAGAGAGAGAGACCATAATTTACATATGGAAAATACATAATGGAACAACCAGTAACTAACCTCAAGCTAAACCCTGTAACCACCCAAACGACAGTCGAAAATAGGAAAAGTAGACTGCGTAGTGTTCCCAAACTAAAGGCCCAACAAGTGACACCGTCAAAACTGAAAGAAAATAGCTTGGTTGCCAGGGGCCCACAATATTCAACCAGCTTCCAAAGAAAAGTAGATCAGGAACATTACTGGTGTCAACGTACCAGATGAGCCGGGTGTGCTTGGCTATATGTGATGGAGATTGCAAGAGAGCAACCTGGTCCTCCACCAGGCCTAGCCGAGAGGTAGAGCCACTATCTTGACCTTCGTGCGAAGACCAACGCACGGAACTGCTACGAGGATTATAATGAAATTTATATATACAATGAAATGTTTATTAAATTCACAGAATGTTTTCTAAAATTCTTATAGAAATTTTGGGAAACGATAATAAAAATTCCTGAAATTATTTTTCCGAGAGTATTTTTTATTTCTTTTCCCTAAACACGAGAGATTAAAAGCAAAGGAAAAAAAATAAACGAAACGGCCAAACCAAAACAATTGAAAAGAATAACAGAAGCTCTGTTTGAAAACGGGGTAAAAAAAATCTTTTTCAAGGTATGCAATTTTAAATATTTTGATCTGCTGAAAGATGTTGTTATTCAATCCTCTCCTTTATGAAGGTTTTTCCAAGAGAATTAGTATTTTATCGAACTTTGGAATCTGGCTTTGATCTATGGATATAATCATATAGCATACCTTTTTCACTGAAATTGAGTCTCACAATTTCACTTAAAGACTGTTCATTTAGTTTTGAAACGAAGTGAATCATAAAATCATAAGTGGTTACCTTTTTTTGTTGGGAGGAAGGGAAAAAAATAAGGTAAATCATGGTGAGTGAAATCTCGCAGAAATTTATTCCCGATGACGGAAACTGGAAGAAAAGATTACAGGTTTCATCTTTGATAACTTTGAAAGAGAGAAAAAATACACTAGCTCGCAACAACCCCAAAAATTGTTAATCATTTCGAATGATTGTCACCAGGAAAATAAACGAGGTAAACGCACTCAATGCGTGTTTGAATTAACCAGCCATTTGGATTGGTTGTCAAATGATAACCACGTATGTTAATCGTTGTACGACCATTTTCGACATGCTTAGTTACGATTACACGTTACTGGCCCGCTATCATCTCTTCTTTACTCGGACTGACAGCATACACGCAACCAAAATTAATTTTATTCATTTGCGTAAAATTTTCTGTATGAATCGCGGATTAGTCCCCTACCTGAAGCAAAGAGAAGACACGAGGCTATAATGATAGGTTTGAAAACGGGATTTAATATCTGAAAGGCCTTTCAAAAGGGGACAAATATAAAAGGAAGCTCTGTGGAAAAGAAAGTGAAACCTAATATGAACGAAATTTATGGCTAATGAAGTACAAGATTGCGTTATATATCATAAAAGATGACTAAATTACCCTCTACGATATCATGATCGTGTAAACATTATTCGAGCAAAATTTACCTCTATTACAAAATAATGACACGAGTTCCTGTATTATTAAGACACCGGTTTTTGTCCTTACATTTCAATTACACAGAAAAATTTATATATATATATATATACAGGGTGGGTAAAAAAAAAGTTACCCCTTAGAGGTAAACTGTCATATTAATAAGGGAACTAGAGCTCCCAAACTTCATAGATGCTTACCTTAGCATGTTGTTCGTCTTAACTGAGAAATTGCTCGATGTGTCCCCCTTCCTGCTCAACGCAGGCCTCCAAACGTGGACGCCACTGATCAATACACCTGTTTACATATCGTTGAGACACCTTCTCCCAGCCGAGCAGAATTCTTTCGCGTAGTTCATCTATGTCTCTTATATTGGTACCAGGGATATAAACTTTGGACTTCAAGGCTTCCCAAACACCATAATCTAGTGGTGAAAGATCGGGGCTACTAGCCGGCCACATGTTGGGTTCGATAAAATCCGATGTTTCGTTCTCAAGGAATGTGACAGTTTGGCGTGCTCTGTGAGCGGGTGCTCCATCTTGTTGGAAAGTATATCTTTCACCACTAATTCGTCGAATATCAGTTAGATAGAGTGAAAGATATACTTTCCAACAAGATGGAGCACCTGCTCAGAGAGCACGCCAAACTGTCACATTCCTTGAGAACGAAACATCGGATTTTATCGAACCCAATATGTGGCGGCTAGTAGCCCCGATCTTTCACCACTAGATCCTGTCCCAAAGCTGGATCCTATCTGCTTTCCAGATAGCTGGTGAGGGAAGTTATATTTTTGGGGCTTCTCTGCGAGTAATCCATTGCCCACGTCGGGCTAACATCATGAAAAAGAAAAAAACTATAGTGTTTGTCATTTACCATTACTTATTCGGACTATAGTGGATTTAATTTTCCCAGAAGAATTCCTTGTTCCATGCATGGTCTGTGTGCATCATGAAAAACCTCAGGGGACCATTCTGAGTTCAACCCTATATATATATATATATATATATATATATACACAGGTGTTTCAGGAGGAAAGGTCAATACTTCGGGAGGTGATAGTATCGGTCATTGTGAGAAAAAAGTTCATATGAACATGTGTCTAATTCTGAATGGTTACGGAGATAGAGCTGTTTGAATCTACAAATACTAAAGCATTGTTAATGGTAATCAAGAAAGAGAAACCAATTACTTTTGCTAACATTTAATGTTTAAACATTGGCATTTTGAATGGTATCAGATACAGAAATGACAAATTTTTTACAGTTTACAATACGTTTTCGAAAATCCCACCGTCAACCTCAATGCACTTTGCAACTCGTGTGCGAAGATCGCGTGTTCTTCGTTTGAGTTGATCTTGACGTTCCTCTATGAGGGCAACAACATCCAAAATGCGCGCGAGCAATTCGTCTCGTGTATCCACCTTTCTTTTGTAAACTCGACTTTTCATCCACTTTCACAAACAATAATCTAACGGAGAGAGGTCTGGAGACCTTGGTGGCCATTGAATGGGACCACCGCGGCCGATCCATCGACCAGGGAAATTTTGATTTAGGTATTGCATCACCAGACGGGTAGAATGTGGAGGAGCTCCGTCATGCTGAAAGTACATACCAGCGCGTGTAGCCAAAGGAACATCCTCCAATAGTCCTGGCAATTCATTTTGCAGAAATTCTAGGTAACTTTGTCCTGTAAGACGATTCTCTAAGTAGCAGGGCCAATCAGCTGATCATCGATGATACCGCACCACACATTGGCAGAGAAGCGATGTTGAAAATTTGTTTTCACAGTGGCATTTTGATTTTCGTCTGACCACCGATGAGAGTTACGAGTGTTGTTGATACCGTCACGGGTAAAAGTAGCTTCATCGGTGAACAGTATTAATCGAAGCAATCGGCAATTAGCATTTACCCAATGACAAAATTCCAGTCGCATGGCAGCGTCTCCTGGTTGAAGGTGTTGTACACGTTGTACATGATATGGATGCAAGCCTTCCTCACGTAATGTTCGCCATACTCTTGTTTGTGGTACACCGAACACCAAACAATGTCACTCACAACAGTCAGCTGTCGATTGGCTTATGTTACATGCTTACATTACAGCTTACATGGTTCAAGGTTATAGGGGAGGGAAGGGGGAGGAAGAGCTGCGCGCGCATCAGATTCAAACAGCTCTATCTCCGTAACCATTCAGAATTAGACATGTTCATATGAACTTTTTTCTCACAATGACCGATACTATCACCTCCCGAAGTATTGACCTTTCCTCCTGAAACACCCTGTAGATATATATATATATATATATATATATATATAAGGTGTAACAAAAATCCGTTCTCATTGGTAAATGAGATATAACAGAATTGAACGAAAAATACTTTACACTATACATTACAACCAATACAATCAACTTGTATGCAATTTGAGCATGTACTGGATTAATTGGTAAGTTGATTGTACTGTTTGTAATGTTGAGTTAAAACTATTTTCTCGTTCAATTCTGTTATATCTTATTTCCCTATGATAACAGATTTTTGTTACAGCCTGTATATACGCAAAAAAGTTTGTCTTTTCCTATATTTCATGCCAATCGAATTCTTACCCTATCATTTTGGTTTTGGGCTACGTTAAATTTAAGTTCGGTTAGGTTAGGTTAGATTAGATTAGATTACGCTACCTTACGTAACGTTAAATCTCGATTTTTCACTTGCAACCTTCTCGCTTTCGGATTGAGAGTGACAAAGGCTATGGCGCAAAGTTATATAAAAGTTAAATATTTACTACACACTCAACCATTTTAATCAAAAGAAAGTAGCAGACTTCTCTCTTAACATTGAGAACCAACTCTGACATCAAAACGTTCGAAATAAAATACAGTATTAATACTACAGAATACAGCAATAGTTGTTACACGTAAACTATAATCTTTCCAACAAAGACAACAACAACACTTCCGGAGTGTATTTAAACTTTTCAATTTACACTAATCACCAATTCAAACTTGCGTATGTGTAAAATAAATTCAGTAGACTCGCATCTAACAGTAAAGAAAGAAAAAACAAAACGAATAGATCCCAAGGCTAAATTGACAAACAAATAACATTGCTAAATTTCCAATTACACGCATCTAAAATGGCAATGAATAAACTATACCGTATTCATTTTGTCGATAAGAATGAACATATAAATCCTCCGAGCAGTATTTTAAATCCAATAATCCAGTTTGGGGCATTTAAACAACTTTTTTTCCCTTTTATGTAGAAGTTACGGTCTTTTATTATTTACGGGCATGAAGTATTGTCCAAAATTAATTTACAAAAATCCCTATTGCATGGATACTGACAATAAACTGCAGACGGTTGTAAACTTTATAGCTTTTTCTTATCTGCGCAGCAGAATTTTAACAGCCTTTTCTGACTGGCTCCGAATGAAAATGCAGAAAATTACACGCTATTTTAAGGTTACCATCAGATACAGAACACGGAATAAGATTATTGACATGAATGAGTGCGAAATAAGCGTAGATTTTGTCACTTATATGTCAAGGGCATAATAAAGATAGCTCTGATTCTAAATATCATAATGGAGCGCCTAATGCAATAAAATGCATAGTTGACTCTAATTCGGGGCTATCATCATGATACAAGCGCAATAAAGCATCCCATATGCTCATGACGTTAAGGATAATGAATCTTGTTCAAAGTAATTGGCTAGAAAATGTGTCCAATTTGTAGGTTCTCCACAAAAAATACTTCTATACTACATACAAAAAAACTCTTGCTCATAATAAATATAAATATATATATATATATACACACGAGACGTTGTTCTTCAGCGACTGTTAAAAACAGTCTGATTCTTCTCAATACATAATTTCATTGTTGTTATCGCACTGCTTTTAATATTCTTGGTTTTCTCTCCATTTCAATTTTTTTTTTTTTCCTTTCATGAGAACTGTTAACGATTTTGCAATTTCGGAAACATTGTTGGTACGCACAATCTTCATGAAAAGACGCAATTCCCACAAATCTTTTGAAGTTTCTTAAACCTTCAGTAGTTGTGCGCATTCATGACTGCATGATTATGCATATAATGTTATAATGTTATAATGTTTCAGACCAACAAAGACCCTAGGATCCACTCATGGCTGGTCTACCTAACTGTGTTCGTAATCGTGTATTGTGTATGTCCTCCGTGGTGGCGGAGGGGACCTACAATTTTACGTGGGTTCCGAACCACAAGAACATAAGAAACTTATTTAAAAACTGCCGGTAAATTGGCAACGACCAATTTTTACGAAACTAAATAATTATCAATTTAAAAATAATTAATGAATAATCAACAACAACAAAACAATACCCTAATGAGAATGTACCTCGAGTGAACCAGAGTAGAAAAGAAAACATGCATTAAAACATTAAAAGAAACGAGGAAATTAAAAGAAAAACCTGTAAGCATGTTGTCAACACGCTTCTATTTTAAGAACAAAGCACCCCTTTTCTGAGTGATGTATCAGTGCAAGTAATTAAAACTATGGCTTGAATTAAATTACTTGCTATATACGGCATACTATTTTTCTTCAAATTAGGAAGAAAAAAGGCTTTTACCGGTGTACTCTTGACAAATGATTCATAATTGTTTTGATAATGAGTAACAGACCGAGTTCAAATGGAAGTTCGCATGCATATAAGGAATATTAATGTAAAGATATATTATATGGGTTTATGATTCAGTTTGTGTAGAGCATGCCTCATATGTATGAATATAATCTACAATTCGACGAATAAGAACGCATACGTGCCCGTAAGACCTTAAAGGAAAGCACAGGAATTAAAATACATCTTTGTTCTGAAGAATCATGTACAGGGACCTTACAATGAAATATATACACAATCTAAAAATTATATTTTCGACTACAGCTCTCCGAATATAGGATTACCCGACATGTTATTTCTTCCACTGGTAACACTGGTAATGAGATACATACGATATCGTCGTTGGTATATATATATATATATATATATTATATATATATATATATATATATATATATATATATATATATACTACGTCAAATAAAATTAGCATATGCAAAAATGACGAAATCTTTAGTACAACACTATGAAACATAATTACCCCAAGTACAAAACATCAGCATTTGGAGCTTGACCTTTTGCATATTGAGTAACCTGAACCTACATTGGCATAAAATGAATTAAACCAAATCAGAGCAGTTTTTCTTGAAGATCGGGTACATTGGCGAGCAGTGGTCGGATTTTTCTCAGCTCCATCTCGAAACGTTCCCAGATATGTTCCGTTGGAATCATGTCAAGAATGAAGAGGCGGAAGAGGAATTTGAAGCCCTTTCTCACCTTTTCCAAGTGTTCGTGATTTTTAAGTACGACTGGTTACTCAATACTCCCGTAGGAGGTGTGTTTCATACTGCCAAATTCCTTGTTGGAATAATGATTAGAGTTGATTTTGAAGTATAGCTACGTAACCCGAGGATTTAAGACGTTGTTAAATGGACACAAGCGAGGGCTTTACGCGGAACCGTGACACTGTAGCCACCAGATATTACAGTCGCCTACAAACATTCGTTTTACAGCTTATCCACAGTCTTTCCACATCCAAATTCGTCTACTTGACCGGAATTGCTGAAATCGAGACGAGTCTATGAACACAACCTTCCTCCGAAACTGCAGTCTACAAATTAGTTGCATGGTCCAGTCCTTCCTGCGTTTCACATTTCATTCAGAGTAGACTGATTTCTGTCGAACCACTATAGCGCATTGCATCCAGTTTATGTTGCACTGTCCATTACGTCATATTCACTGAAACCGAGATGATGACTGGGCTTTGGTTTAGGTTGGACTGGAAATGGCGAACAAGTACTCGTTGGGCGTGATCATGCGAGATGAAAAACGAACAGACCAATGTTGTACGGCTGTAACACGCTCCTGCCGATACTGTACCATTATGTTATGCATACAACCATTTGACAGTCCAACACCCCTCTTAATTACCCTTTCATTTCGACCGCTTTCGAAGCGCCCAACCACAAGACCTAGTGCAAAAGGAGAACTATCACGTCCTCCTACTGTAAGAGGCATTTCATGATCTTCCAATTACCTTTTTCATTGGGATCAAACCATATTTATACCTTGGGTGCACAGAAATACTGTTCCGGTTTGCCGATTTCCTCATTTCGCGAATTGCTCCATTTACTTTGGCTGGACACCATCTACCTACCGACCTACGTACCTACCTACATATACATACATACATACTCTATATACACATACATACATACATATATATATAGATTTACGCTGAATACGTTTGCGTACAATTATATTTATAAATTACATTTCCTATTTTACAATCGGGACGAGAATAAAAAACGTAATCTGAAAGTTATATTGCGAATAACATACAGACGATTAGATCTGTAATCGCTCTCCGTTCTCATTTCCCGTTTTCTTCAGGCACCATAAAAATATATTGGAATAAAAATAAGTGAGGATGAAAATGCGTGTAAAGGAAAATAAAAGAAAATGAAAGAAAGAGAGAATCATTTAGGCCTAAACGGTCTTGAAATCAACAAGGGTCTTTCCACCCTTTTTTTTTAAAGCGTGCCATAGAGGGAAGCTGCCAATTCGGGAAAAGGAAATTCATTGAATTTTTTCCATTTTTTCTCCATGTAAGTCCATAATTTGATTTTGAAAATGATATAAAAGTACAAATTCACCTACATACTCATACATAGGTTAGGAAAAGGTGTGCTTTTTGCGAACAAAAAAATATTAAAAATTTTGAACAGCTACATTAAAGGAAGTAGAAAGACAATTTCCTCTTACTTACCCCCTTATATTATACCATTACACACTTTGGGCACGTCTTATGTCTCTGCTGATGATGTAAATAATATGTTAATCTGTAGGTGGAGGGGAAGAGAGAGACGCAGAAAATTTGCAGCGAGGAACATGAGAAAATATGATAATCGGGATCTTGTTATATTACGCAATATCCTCAAATAATTTCTTCTTTACTGACTTCGTATTACGGCTTCTCGGGCATACTTCCTACTAAAGGTTCTTTTATGTGATATATATATATATATATATATATATATATATATATATAAATAAAATGTCTTAAGACTTTTCTTGCTTTGGTAATTTTAAACTCTTTCCGTTTACAACCTCTTAAGTACAAGCTTTTCCGAACTTTATCCAATACACAATCGAATTTCATAGCAAATATTGTCATACAACTTTCCGTCGTATTGTTTCAAGTTCGTTATAGCGAGGCAGTAACTGCCAGCACAAGGCTCGCTTTTTTATGTCTCCTTGATAAATTTATCTTTTCCTTACTTCTAAACAACAAAGGGTCTAACCACCGGTAACTTCTCTCAAACGTTTAAAATTAATGAGGATTTATGAAGAGATTTCCTACTATTTTTAAACATAAGCCTATTTTAAACAAAATAGGAGACAGGAAAAGTGGTGCCACATGTTTTAAATGATTTTGTTAGATTTGTTGCGAATAGATTCTTTTCGTATTTTTAATTCTCTCTTTAAAATCGGGTTCAGCAAATTTATAAAAAGGTTAATCTTCACTCGACACTCATTTGCTTAATTGTCTGACGGTAGCTCTCCAGTGTCAGCAAGAACGTGAACTTCCTGGAAATGAATGATTGATAATCTCGTTTATTTTTCGACGCTTTGCACTCAGATCCTTTGCTGCAGCCCTCTCTGTTTCTTGCCAGCATTGCATTTTACCTTCTTGATCACACAGCCTATTTGACAGGCGGATAATAAGACACAGTAAAATGTAGAGGGATCAAATAAAGTCTATTCATCCAAATTTTACGTGGATTTATCCACAACTAATAACCTTTTCACTCTATTTAAACTTTTACCTGGTTACGTACAGAAAATATCATTTTCTTCAGTTCCTTCTACAGTTTCTACTGAAAAAGTTGCTATCCTATGACCTTTAAATGACTCACCTTCCCCCCGTCACCTAGTCCCAGTGTCAGAAAAAGCACGGTCCTGGCGATAAATTATTAATAACATCATAGCTAAAGAACCAACAGACGAAGGTGGCCGAAAACCTCGAGGCATAATCTCTTGAAGTTTAGATATTTGTCTCTATTTTTCGGGAAGATAATTTCAGGAGAGAAAACAGTAAATGAACTTTTTGATACACCCTGTCTATGAAAACAAACACCTTAACAGTTTCTACAGAATAAAGATCTAAGAAGCTTTGTTGCTTTTCCTTCCACTGATGGTTGTAATAAATACCACTCGAAATTTTGTATGTATATATATATATATATATATATATATATATATATATATATATATATAGTTTGTATATTATATAGAACAATATATCATTGCATGTACTTAAAAACATATATATTCTTAAATTATAAATTAGATCAGTAACAACTCCGAATAATTACAGGGTGTTCTGAAGGGGAAAGTCAGATCTCTATAATTAGAATAGAACACCATAATTGCAAGTTACCATACATGTATGAAGCATTAATGCAAATACTCTTTATTAACGATCACAATGAAACAGGAACTCGTTTTGAAAATCTTCGCCCATGCATGAATGAACGCCTCAACACGATGTAACCTTTCAAATATAACCTTTTGAAACCCTCCTAATCTATGGTTTGTATATGCATGTATATAATAAGGCTTCAGGTCTCCACTGACCTGTGCCTATAATGTATTTTGATAACATCATTGGCTACATCGTATACGAGTACAGTGAATGACTGTTCAACGAGAGCACAGTTGATGCATTGATATAGAACTATAGTGCATTTTAGTTAGGTTTCTTTAAATAAAGGCTATATAATAAGGGTATTACTATAAATTTAAGACTGTTTCAAGACAAACGTTTCTGTATAGAATACTGTGAAGTGTAGCCAACTCGTAATATATTTTAAGAAATGTTCAAAAAGCACAAATAAAGGTACGCTACAACAACAGAATATATATAAGAAAAAATGCTGAAATTATATAAAAAAAAACTAAAGTTACAATACATACCTGTTATGTCGATGATTCAGTTCACTCAAATCTCCATTAATATCTATTATACCTTTTCCTTTCCACTACTATAGATAGATATACTGACCATGAATTGTACATAAATAATCCAATATAAAATCAGTATAGATTCGTATATATCAGTTTTAAACGTATGGTTTGCTTCTCATAATCGCAAGATGATGTATTAGCAGGAAATGTATTTTAGAAATGGAGGTAATACTCAAAATATTACTTCAGATATGTATTCAAACCTCGTTTATGAGAACATGTGAACTTTCCCTTTTTTAAGTTAAGCTGAGCCAGCTGATATAAGGGGAAAATAGTTTCCCAGGAAGTTTAATGATGTAAATGATTTTAAAATTCCTGTCTCTGTAGCATTAAAAAAAATGGTTTAACAGACAAACTATCCACAACTGATGCTTAAACCATACAATGAATATTTACGAGAGACGATTTCTCATTAAGGTATAAAATCCGAAGTCATGAAAGAGAAAACATACGCTGTATCGAAGCACTTCACCTCTCCTGCCCTGCCACATACGAGGGGAACTAAACACAGCGACCATGGATCCTTGTTCCTCAGTCAGTATAACAATTTCATACGAAATATTACCTTAACATTCGAGTTTAAAAAGTATAAATGTTCGTTAAATTGAGCTTCTTTATTACATTAACATTAATTTCATCCTATTAATACAATTAATTATTGTAAAAATGATTACTTATCGAACATTAACCCAATTTCATAAAAATTAGCTTGTGTAAAAAACAAAACTTCACCGAGTGCGTAACGCTCTTACGTCTGGCATGCGTACGACTGAGCTTTCTGTTACTTTCCTCTCGTCTAAGTCACTTATTGACCCTCATACCAGCAAGGGGAAACTGTAGCTTCTCTTCAATAAAGCTATACTTGTACGTTAAATAAATTTATTACGTTTATTAAAATAGATAAAGATATAAAAAGATTATTAAAGAATTCTGAATCAATTTGACTTATAATGAACTTGGCATTTAAAAATGATGGAGAGCCAATAAACGTTTGTCGTCACTACTTCAAAATAAATATTATTAAAAAAGTAATTTCAAATAAATTTGCAGTATAATTAACCATACAACAACGTCGTATATATATATATATATATATATTATTTTAGTAGGTTCCATATACTGCAGTCACTTTGTTTCAGCAATATGCAAATTTCATTTTACACACACACACACACACTGTGCGCATCTCAGCATAAGCGAGGTACCGATATTTTTTTTTAAATAAAATTTAATGTATCTAAAAATTAATTAAGCAGACATAATTTAACCTAACATTAGTGCCGAGATATTTGGACGCAATTGAGGGCTTGAAAGATGGTTTCAACTGAATCATTAAGTAGCGAAGTAATCACTAATCCATCTTAACCTAACCAAACTTTAACCTAAGCTAGCGTAACCTAACCAAATCATTTTTTTTTTCAATATATGAAAATGTTTCTAGATTTTTAATACACATTATTTTTAATGTTCCGTGGTAGCAAAAATGTTACAGAGCCAAAAAAAATTACTCCACATCTGAATTATCACACACGACCTCAATTATGCCCATTTGCCTACGCGCGCGTGCACACACACATACATTTTATATTATATATATATATATATATATATATATATATAAATTATATATATATATATATATATAAATTTATATAGGATTCTTTATCGTGTAATTTGATTGAGCATCCGAGTTTCACGACATTAAAAACATTAATGAGACAAATACAAACTGTAACGTGGATTAAGCAAGTCATAATTAAACCATATTTTGTGGACAAAAGTGAGTTTATAAATTTTGTATGAAATGGGCCGTATGAAAAAACAGACGTCTGATTGTAGTATAACACCTGTTTGGAGGTAGATAAATTTTACCCAATATTACTATTATAAGCTGCTAATGTGTGCGTGTGCGCGCGTGTGTGTATACCCTGATCTTCAGGTGATCCATAAAAAAATTAGAACATAATTAGAATTATAAATTATATTATAAATTATAAATAAATTAGTTTTCAAAAGAAGACGATGTCTGGCTCAGGACGGTACCAGATGAGCCGAGTGTACCTAGCTATATACGGTGGAGAGCGCAAGAGAGCAACTCGCTCCTCCACCAAGCCAGGACTAGAGGCGGGGTCACCAGCTTGACTTTTGTGTGAAGAAAGACCGACGCACGGAACCTTAACAAGGTTAACAAGGTATATATATATATATATATATATATATATATGACACTATTATCGAAAATGAAGGCATGATTATATGAAATTAATTATGGAAAAAAATTAAGTTACTGTCAATGTGGCAAAATTTCGATGAATAAATTTCGAAAATAACGTTTAGCTGTTCGATCAGTTGTCGAATGACGAATTCGTGACGACTAATTCTTTAATTTGGAATCCTTATTGACGTGCAGTTTATATTTTGAAAACAGGACGTAATTCAGTCGTTCAGAACACGTTTCAAACGTACGTGTGTGTGTGTGTGTGTGTGTGTGTGTGTGTGTGTGTGTGTATTCTTGGCTACTTTATGAAACAATGACAACGTTTAGGATACACTCATAACTCATCGCAACACAGGACGTGTGGGTTGCAACATTAGCAGTGTCGCCAGAGTTTCAGACTTTTTTTTTTATTAAAAATTGTTAAATAACTAAGAAAATGTTTAAATCATAGTTAGGCTAGAGTAGGTTAATTAGGTCATTTAGATTAGGTTAAATGTCGTCATATAGAGCTAAAAATGAGAAAATACAGCGGTTTCGTAAGGTAGCCAAACGCACGTACGTGTGTGTGTGTGTGTGTGTGTGTTTTATAGTAAATACCCTAAAGGACTGAACATGGGTGTTTATCTTTATTGACATTGTTGCAAAAGGACTGACAGAGTTAAGCTTACCCCTTCGCAACATTTAAGGTCATATAATGGAAGAGTCCTACAACTTCACGTGGAATCCAAACCACTGAGTCGCTACACAAAGGAAAGTCCCCACATCCAACTACAAACCCAATGTCGGAAGCAATATTGCACAAAGAATATCAAGCGTTGGAATTTGTGCATTTTCTCATTAGAATTCATGCACAGCATCGAATCGCAGCTCCACTTGCTGATATTAGTGCATGGGAATTAAAATAACCTATAACTCGGTGGTTATTTTCAGTATTTATAACCATATAAAACACATTATTGATATAATAATATCAATTAGTAAGTATTACAAAGAAACTGACAAGTTACCACGTATCCACCGGCCCTGGGTTCAGTTCCCTGTGACAGCAGTCGGCACCCAGCAAACCAGTTGTTCATCCTTCTATACAATAAAAATTGGTTGGTAGATAAATGGGTACCCTGGGTAGCCTAGTGGTAAGACACTGGGCTGCTGCTCGGGAGGTAATGAGATTGAATCCGAGTGAGGACTTTGTAATTTCTGACCGCCCATGATGGGTCGTGATTCGGAGTCCACGTTAAGCCTTCGTCAGAATGAAAAATTTGGGTGGCAGCAAAACTAAGGTTTATATATATATATATATATATATATATATATATATATATATATATATATATAATTTCGTCTTATATATTGTTCCAAGCGAATCTCGAATTATTAATGATAAATGTAACCTTTTCCTTCAGTTGCAACACCGTATAAATGAATAATTTTAATTTCGCAAAATGATAAAGATGTTGATTAATTTGAACACAATCTTTTCATACCAATTTAAAATAATCATTTAAGATTTGACTGATATATTCCAAAAGGTCTGCAATTAATTATTAAAATATGTTAAAAGCTTTAATTCTATCTATCGTGAGTGTGTATATATATATATATTTTTTTTTTATTAATTGGGGTTGTTTAGCCTCCTTCGCAACATCGAAGGTCATATGACGGAGGGGACCTACAGCTTTACGTGGGATCCGAACCACGGGTCGCTACATAATCTGGCCGCAGAGGACGGTCTCCCATCCAACTACTACCCAGACCCAATGTCACTTAACTTCGCTGATCTCCTGGAAGCAGTGTTACGACATCAGCCACGACGTAGCCCATATACAGGGTGTCCCATAAGTCCGGCATCATAGGAGAAATTCAAATTTTTCTATTTCTACAAACCATAATTCACATTTTTCTCTTTCTACAGGCCATAATGTCTGTGAGCAAGGAAGAACGAATCCAGATAATTCTACCCATAGGAAATCGGAGTCAAAGAGAGGCCGCTGCTGAATTTAACAGACTGCATCCAGACCGCGAGCCAATAACACAGAGTTGTGTTAGCAGACTTGTTGCAAAGTTTAAGGAAACAGGATCCATAGAAGATAAACAACGCAGTGGACCTTCAAGGAGGTCCACTGATGATGATACAGCGACTGCTATCCTGGCTCATTTTAACAGAAGTCCCAATAAGTCTCTTCGGCGATTGTCCGCCGAGACAGGAGTGTCGAAAAGTAGCATCCGTCGCATTCTTCAGGCTCACAAATGGCATCCAAATAAACTTCAGATCCTACAGAAATTAAGCGAAGATGATCCCGACCGGCGGATGGAATTTTGTGAATGGGCTACGGAACAATATGCTCGGGATGCCAATTTCCCGTCCACCATTCTGTTTAGTGACGAGGCTGTTTTTCATGGAAATGGTGAGGTAAATAGATAGAACACCCGCTACAAGTCTCACAACAACCCTCACTGGTATACCTCTTCAAAGGAACAAGGTGCATCTCGGGTGATGGTATGGTGTGGCATTTGGAAGGATCGCATCATAGGCTCCCTCTTTTTCGATGAACATGTCACTGGAGGCACCTATCTACGTATGCTCAAGGAAGAAGCATTTCCCAGTGTCTTAAACGAAGAAGGAAATTTCCCAACATGGTTCCAGCAAGACGGCGCTCCTGCACATTATAGCACCCAAGTAAGGGAATACCTGTACCAACAATTCCCTGGTCATTGGATAGGACGTCGAGGGCCTGTGGAATGGCCAGCTAGAAGCCCGGTTCTCACACCACTAGATTTTTTATCTCTGGGGCCACTTGAAAGCGCTGGTATACGCAGAGAAAATTAGAAGTGTTGAACATTTGCGGCAGCGCATTATTGGGGCATGTAACACCATTATCCTGACATCATTCACCATGTGCTTGCTGACTGGGTATCACGTCTGAATTTGTGTATTGAAAACAATGGTGGACATATTGAGCACGTTCTATAAATAAAAGCTTTTGTTTTGCCTTTTTTTATATTTTTCCTATGATGCCGGACTTATGGGACACCCTGTATATATATATATATATATATATATATATATATATGGGAATGAACTCAGAATGGTCCCCTGAGTTTTTTATGATACACACAGACAGTGCATGGAACAAGGAACTCTTCTGGGATAATTAATTCCACTCTAGACCGAATAAGTAATGGTAAATGACAAATACCATAGTTTTTCTTTTTCATGATGCTAGCCCAACGTGGGCAACGGGTCACTCGCAAAGAGGTCCCATAAATATAGCTTCCCTCACCAGCTATCTGCAAAGCAGACAGGATCCAGCTTTGGGACATGGATCTAGGGTTTAAAGCAGCCTAGCCCTGCTACATTTAGAACCTCAATATAAACAAACCCGTTGCCCAGGTCGGGCTAGCATCATGAAAAAGAAAAACTATGGTATTCGTCATTTACCATTACTTATTCGGACTATAGTGGATTTAATTATCCCAGAAGAGTTACTTGTTCCATGCACGGTCTGTGTGTATCATAAAAAACTCAGGGGACCATTCTGAATTCATTCCCATATATATATATATATATATATATATATATATATATAATGTTTCAGATCAACAAAGACCCCAGGATCCACTCATGGCTGGTCTACCTAACTGTGTTCGTAATTGTGCATTGTGTGTGTTCTCCGTGGAGGCGGAGGGGACCTACAATTTTACGTGGGTTCCGAACCACAAAGCCTTAATTTTACTACCTTAAACTATACCCAATCTATCAACATATGCGTCTAATCGATTTTTAAACATGTTTATAGAAGTGCTACTAATTACTTCTACCGGCAAACTATTCCAGCTATTTACTATTCTATGCGTAAAAAACTTTTTGGCAACTGCTGTCTCGAACCTTCTACTTGTCAACTTAACCCGTTATTTCTAGTCCTATTGTACGGAGATATTTCGAAAAAGCTATCTCTATCTACGTTATCGAACCCATTTATAATTTTAAAAACCTGCATTAGATCACCCCTTAGCCTCCTAGTCTCGAGTGTAGTCAATTTTAACTCCTTTAAATATTTTTTTTTTCCAGAAATAAATAAATAATCCAGTTTTGCCTCCTCAAGGGAAGAAATTTGAGTACAGCCACCTTATCCGAGTGCAGATCTTGCTACTAATAAACTCTGATGAATCGCGCGTGTAATTTATCGCTCTGAAACACATGTTAATTGTCTCCGAGTATGAAAGATCAAAATGTTATTTCTTATGCTAATGATAAACGAATATATATATATATATATATATATATATATATATATATACACTTTGGAAGTGACCTGGAAATGAGCGATTATATACACTGAAAGCAGTAAAGTGTCTTATACAAGTAATATGAAACTTTTAAGCCGTTTGGTTCTGTGTTAGACGTTAAAATATGTCAAGGAAAGCTTCCTTTTAGAATTGGGTTCCAAACTGTGAACTGTATAAGCACTAACTAGGAACTTATTAACTCTCTTTTTGTTCCTAACTTCCTATATACCAAAAATCTCTTAAAAAAAAAAAAAGAGAACCTATATTTTCCCGCTTGCAATATATATACAGGGTGTCCCATAGGTCCAGCATCATAGGAAAAATAGTAAAAAAGGCAAAACAAAAGGTTTTATTTACAGAACGTGCTCAATATGTCCAACATTGTTTTCAATACACAAATTCAGACGTGATACCCAGTCAGCAAGCACACGGTGAATGATGTCAGGAGTAATGGTGTTACATGCTCCAATAATGCGCTGCCGCAAATCTTCAACACTCCTAATTTTCTCTGCGTATACCAGCGCTTTCAAGTGGCCCCAGAGATAAAAATCTAGTGGCGTCAGATCCGGGCTTCCAGCTGGCCATTCCACAGGCCCTCGACGTCCTATCCAATGACCAGGGAATTGTTGGTACAGGTATTCTCTTACTTGGGTGCTGTAATGTGCAGGAGCGCCGTCTTGCTGGAACCATGTTGGGAAATTTCCTTCTTCGTTCAAGACACTGGGAAATGCTTCTTCCTTGAGCATACGTAGGTAGGTGCCTCCAGCGACATGTTCATCGAAAAAGAGGGGGCCTATGATGCGATCCTTCCAAATGCCACACCATACCATCACCCGAGATGCACCTTGTTCCTTTGAAGAGGTATACCAGTGAGGGTTGTTTTGAGACCAGTAGCGGGTGTTCTGTCGATTTACCTCACCATTTCCATAAAAAACAGCCTCGTCACTGAACAGAATGGTGGACGGGAAATTGGCATCCCGAGCATATTGTTCCGTAGCCCATTCACAAAATTCCATCCGCCGGTCGGGATCATCTTCGCTTAATTTCTGTATGATCTGAAGTTTATATGGATGCCATTTGTGAGCCTGAAGAATGGGATGAATGCTACTTTTCGACACTCCTGTCTCGGCGGACAATCGCTGAAGAGACTTATTGGGACTTCTGTTAAAATGAGCCAGGATAGCAGTCGCTGTATCATCGTCAGTGGACCTCCTTGAAGGTCCACTGCGTGGTTTATCTTCTATGGATCCTGTTTCCTTAAACTTTGCAACAAGTCTGCTAACACAACTCTGTGTTATTGGCTCGCGGTCTGCATACAGTCTGTTAAATTCAGCAGCGGCCTCTCTTTGACTCCGATTTCCTTTGAGTAGAATTATCTGGATTCGTTCTTCCTTGCTCACAGACATTATGGCCTGTAGAAAGAAAAATATGAATTATGGTTTGTAGAAATAGAAAAATATTAATTTCTCCTATGATGCCGGACTTATGGGACACCCTGTATGTATATATATATGTATATATATATATATATCAAAGCTATTGACTTCTCCTTAGGGAACCGGAGCTTACAGATGAAAAGAAGGATCAACACAACGGCAAACATTTTCATTTATTTGTACATCAGACGTTTCGACAAATCTTTTGTCATCATCAGTGAGTTAAGTCTTAAAACCTTAAAACAAAATTGAAAAGTGAAAGTTACATCAATACAATATTAAGACCATTAAAATTAAAACCTTAAAGCAAAATGAAAATTGCATCAATACAAAATTAAAAACATTTAAATTTCATCACTATAAAAACTAAAATTAAATTAAATTTCATCACTATAAAAACTAAAATTAAATTACCTCAATAGGTAAATACACAATGTTTACATCCACCTCCATACTTGGCAAAGTCTAAGAGACACTAGGTGGTCAGGGATTAGAAAGGGTATATCTGTGAAACACGGTTGGTTGTCAAAAGAGTCGTAATTTGTAGGATGAGCTATTATTATTAAGGGAGGGTTTGTTTCTATAGATGTACAAAGATTCTAAAATTCGGAGTTCTGTAAGGTTATTGGATCTAGTTAAAATTTCAAACTGAGTTTTGTGAAGGGGATGGTCGTTTTCATCACTGTGGTTTCTAATTGCGGATTGTGGAGGGCTACTGAGGGGACGGTTGGTACGGACTGACAAGCCCAAATGTTGAGAAAGGCGCACCTCCAGTTGGAGTTGAGTGCTGCCAATATACGCAGCCTTACAGCTGTCGCACGTGTATTTGTAAACAACATTGGGGCATACAGTTTTGGGGAATTCATCTTTGAACTTTAAAAAATTTGATAATTTAAGTGGGTTGACGAAGGCGAATCTAAAATTTATTTGGGGATAACTAGACTTGAGTAGTTTGGACAATTCACCTCGAATACGCAATGATAAATAACCATAAAAAGGTAATTTAATATATCTGGTTTCTTTTTGTACTGTAGTTACGGGGAGTTTAGTATCAAAAGTGTTATTTAAAAATTTCTTTAATTGGTTATCGAATAGATGAGAAGGGTAGTAATTGTTAATAAAGTACTGTTTTAAAAATTTAAATTCTTCGTTTAACGAAAAGTAATCCGAACAAATACGGTAACTTCTTGTTAATAATGTTACTATAGCACTAATCTTATATTTATAAAATACAACTTAAATAATTGGTTCCCAAGCCAGTAAAAGTTTGTTTCCGAAATAGTGAAGTATGGAACTTATTATGGGCCCGTTTAACTAAAACATCCAGGAAAGGTAAACTATTATTTGTTTCGTTTTCACACGTGTACTTAATGTTACTATGTTGTTTATTAAGATAATCAAAAAAGTTTTACGTGTGAAGGATGGTTAAATATTAAGAAAGTGTCATCCACGTATCTTCTGTAATATATGGGTTTAAAACTACTAGGACAATTTTTCAACCAAATTTCTTCGTAATGGCAAAGAAATGCATTTGCTAGTGTTGGGCTTAACGGGGAACCCATAGCTACCCCATCAATTTGGCTGTAAAGGTTGCTATTAAATAAGAAAAGATTATCAAAACACACTATTTCGAGAAGGTTTTTAAATTGAGTCTGAGTGAGGCCATTAATAAGAGTATTATCAGTAGTGAATAACTTATTTAGTATGATATTTAATGTTTCTTTTAACGGGACATTAGTAAACAATGATGAGACATCAAAACTGGCCATAGTAAGAATCGGCATGATTGATCTCTTTTATCTCTTTAGCAAAATCAAACGAGTTGTTAATAGAATAATCATTAAAGGTGAGTTTTGAAAGCAAGGGAACGAAGAATTTGGCTAAGTTATAATTGAATGTACCACATGCCGAAAGAATAGGTCTTAGTGGGAAGTTTGGCTTGTGGACTTTAGGTAAACCATATAGAATTCCTGGATTAGAACCAGAAGCAAATAAAAAATTGTATGTATTGTCAGCAATAATATTACTATTTTTTAATTTACGCAAACACCTATTAAGTTTATCTTCGAGTTTTAGTAATTTAGACAGAACATTCTCTTTTACCCTTTTAAATTTAGACGTATCCGACAAAATTGTCTCCATTCTATTTATGTAAACTGTTGACTCAATCAGCACTACTCCTTTACCCTTATCCGGTTTTGTAATGATGACAGAGTTATCCTTTTTCAAATTATTAAGAATTTTAAAATCTTGCTTATTAAAGAGGGGAGAAAACACCTTATGGGGTTTAAAATTATAAAAATTCTTAAAAGAGATGCTCTCCACTTGTTTTACCAAGTTATGAAACGAGAAATTTGGTCGGATCTCACAATTCTTAATATTCATGAGAAGATTTTCAAAGCCAGAGAAAAATTTATAAAAATTTAGTTTATAATGAGGTAGATCAAAATTTAAGCCTAACGACAATATTTCTTTCTCTCTAATACTTAAACTTTATTAGAGAAATTACAAATAAAATTATCTGGATTATTAAAAAACGACTGAGTGATTCCCAATTTTTCCAATTTGGCAGCATGTATCCTTTTATGTCTGTTGACAGTTTTATCACAGCAAGTTTGAAATTTAGTAACTAAACAATGATAATCAATATAAGACACCCTAGATTTTAGACCAAACAGAGAATTTTTATATTTCAGCTTGAGAAAACTCACTGTTTTAGTTTTCGATTGAAGCTCCAAATTTAATAATTTATGTAGCCATGATTTATATAGTTTGGAGTTATGGAGGCGTTTATTATAAAGTTTAAATCTAAGGAAATTAGGCACAATATTATAACTTTTGCACTTAGACAAGAAACTCTCATCACAGATAGCCTTGTTCAGTTTCAAATAGACTCTTTCACATTGTCTGTAATAGTTCAATGTCGATCGGCCATATCTCTGGGTTAATATCAAAGCTATTGATATCGGCATGTGGTACATTCAATTATAACTTAGCCAAATTCTTCGTTCCCTTGCTTTCAAAACTCACCTTTAATGATTATTCTATTAACAACTCGTTTGATTTTGCTAAAGAGATAAAAGAGATCAATCATGCCGATTCTCTTACTATGGCCAGTTTTGATGTCTCATCATTGTTTACTAATGTCCGTTAAAAGAAACATTAAATATCATACTAAATAAGTTATTCACTACTGATAATACTCTTATTAATGGCCTCACTCAGACTCAATTTAAAAACCTTCTCGAAATAGTGTGTTTTGATAATCTTTTCTTATTTAATAGCAACCTTACAGCCAAATTGATGGGGTAGCTATGGGTTCCCCGTTAAGCCCAACACTAGCAAATGCATTTCTTTGCCATTACGAAGAAATTTGGTTGAAAAATTGTCCTAGTAGTTTTAAACCCATATATTACAGAAGATACGTGGATGACACTTTCTTAATATTTAACCATCCTTCACACGTAAAACTTTTTCGTGATTATCTTAATAAACAACATAGTAATATTAAGTACACGTGTGAAAACGAAACAAATAATAGTTTACCTTTCCTGGATGTTTTAGTTAAACGGGCCCATAACAAGTTCCATACTTCACTATTTCGGAAAACAAACTTTTACTGGCTTGGGAACCAATTATTTAAGTTGTATGTTTTATAAATATAAGATTAGTGCTATAGTAACATTATTAACAAGAAGTTACCGTATTTGTTCGGATTACTTTTCGTTAAACGAAGAATTTAAATTTTTAAAACAGTACTTTATTAACAATTACTACCCTTCTCATCTATTCGATAACCAATTAAAGAAATTTTTAAATAACACTTTTGATACTAAACTCCCCGTAACTACAGTACAAAAAGAAACCAGATATATTAAATTACCTTTTTATGGTTATTTATCATTGCGTATTCGAGGTGAATTGTCCAAACTACTCAAGTCTAGTTATCCCCAAATAAATTTTAGATTCGCCTTCGTCAACCCACTTAAATTATCAAATTTTTTAAAGTTCAAAGATGAATTCCCCAAAACTGTATGCCCCAATGTTGTTTACAAATACACGTGCGACAGCTGTAAGGCTGCGTATATTGGCAGCACTCAACTCCAACTGGAGGTGCGCCTTTCTCAACATTTGGGCTTGTCAGTCCGTACCAACCGTCCCCTCAGTAGCCCTCCACAATCCGCAATTAGAAACCACAGTAATGAAAACGACCATCCCCTTCACAAAACTCAGTTTGAAATTTTAACTAGATCCAATAACCTTACAGAACTCCGAATTTTAGAATCTTTGTACATCTATAGAAACAAACCCTCCCTTAATAATAATAGCTCATCCTACAAATTACGACTCTTTTGACAACCAACCGTGTTTCACAGATATACCCTTTCTAATCCCTGACCACCTAGTAGTCTCTTAGACTTTGCCAAGTATGGAGGTGGATGTAAACATTGTGTATTTACCTATTGAGGTAATTTAATTTTAGTTTTTATAGTGATGAAATTTAATTTTTTAGTTTTTATAGTGATGAAATTTAAATGTTTTAATTTTGTATTGATGCAATTTTCATTTTGCTTTAAGGTTTTAATTTTAATGGTCTTAATATTGTATTGATGTAACTTTCACTTTTCAATTTTGTTTTAAGGTTTTAAGACTTAACTCACTGATGATGACAAAAGATTTGTCGAAACGTCTGATGTACAAATAAATGAAAATGTTTGCCGTTGTGTTGATCCTTCTTTTCATATATATATATATTATGCTATGTCGTGCTAAATTATTTGTGTTTAGATTGTGCCCAGTGATATTACACTAAGTTGGTTTGGGTTAGTTAGAAAATTTTATTTCTCAATGTCTCATGAATTTAGTTGATGGATATGGCAGTCTGGTCTTGCAAGAGGTCACACTGTTATAACTACCTTTACAACAAACTGTTATTTCTGTTGGCATTTTTGTCTTAACTCCTTCACGAATGGCGGGAGTTAACGGAAATAATAATATAAATTGAACTACAATACAATCTATGAGGGCCACTCAATATATTTTGCCCCACTTTTTTTTCTTTCCTAGTTTCTTTGTAAGTTCCAGAAATTTTGTACCCAAGTGGTTACATACCTTTTTTACAAGTTTTTATTTTTCCACATAGTCTCCATCCTTTTCTACGGCTTTCCTCCACCTCGAAACAAGGGCCTTTATTCCTTGCTGGTAAAAGTTCGCTGGATTCCGCTGGAGCCACCTCTTAACCTCCTCAACAACCTCATCGTCACTCTGGAACTTTCTTCCACGAATAACATCCTTCATTGGCCCAAACAAATGGAAGTCTGAAGGTGCCAGATCCGGACTGTATGGAGGGTGGGGTAACACAGTCAAGCGCATTTTTGTGATGGCCGCTCTTGTTTGCAAACTGTTGTGTGGTCTTGCGTTATCGTACAAAAGAAGGACGTCTTCCAGTTCTCTCTCCGGTCGAACTCGCTTTATACGTTTCAGGAGTCTCTGTAGGGTAGCAATATATGCCTCCGAGTTGATTGTTTGTCCTTTCTTCATAATGTGCACCAGAATCACCCCTTTCATGTCCCAGAAGAT
Organism: Bathynomus jamesi; assembly: GCA_023014485.1. Classification (NCBI taxonomy): domain Eukaryota; kingdom Metazoa; phylum Arthropoda; class Malacostraca; order Isopoda; family Cirolanidae; genus Bathynomus; species Bathynomus jamesi. Next base: position 7,643 of record JAJOZX010007749.1, on the reverse strand, counting down.
GGTGGCCATAACATTTCGTGCAGAGGGAGCCATTTTGAACTTTTTCTTGCGTGGGGAGTCTGCGTGATGCCACTCCATGGAATGGCGTTTTGTTTAGGTTCAAAGTGGTGTACCCAAGTCTCATCCCCAGTCACAATTCGTGAAAGGAAGTCATCCCCTTCTGTCTTGTATCGGACCAACGACTCGGAAGCAATTTCTTTTCTTTGAGCTTTGTGGTCTTCAGTCAGTTGGCGAGGAACAAACCGTGAACACACTTTTGAGTATCCCAGTTGCTGAATTATCGTATTCACACTTCCTTCACTAATTCCTAGTTCCAGTGATAGCTCATCCTTGTATGTGACGCGCCGATTTGATCGAATGATGCTGTTAGCACGTTGCACAGTGTGAGATGTGACAGCCGATGCCGGGCGATCGCTGCGTGGCTCATCATCGAGGCTGGCTCTCCCTCTCTCCGATGATCTCACACGTTTAGACCAGCGTCCAACTGTGCTTCGATCAACAACAGCATCTCCGTAAACGTTTTGTAGGCGTTTGTGAATATTTCCAACTGTTTATTTCTCTGCGGTTAAGAACTCGATAACAGTTCTCTGTTCACGACGCACATCACTGTCAGACGCCATTTTCGAAACTGCGTTAACCATCGGTTTTATACAAGGGCGTTTAAAAGCGGTTTTATACAAGGAGGGGAGGTTCAAACTGGAAAAATCCGGTTATGTGAAGCGCAGAAAGTTCAAACTTACAGCCCAAAAGACATTTCAGCCCCATGGCCTATTATTTAGCTAAGGAAAAAGGATGGGGCAAAATATATTGAGTGCCCCTAGTACCGGCTCCGCAGTTTCTTCACTCGCGCTCAGTTGCTCTCTCTGTACAGGGGTCTTGTCTGCCCATGTATGGAGTACGATTCTCATGTATGAGATGGCTCAACCTACACAGCCATAATTGACTGGGTAGAATCAAAGGTTTTTCGTCTCATCAATTCCCCACCTCTTACTGTCTTCAATCACTCTCTGTTCGCCACAATGTTGCCTCGCTCTCTCTTTACTATCGCTATTACAACGGACATTGCTCTTCCTAACTCTCTAACTGCATGCCTCCTCCTTTAAGGAGAGCACGCAGCACCAGACTTTCTACACTTTCTCATTTCTTTTCTGTCCAACTCTCTAACGCAACGGTTACTCGGTATTTTCAATCTTTCATCTACTCAACCGGTCAACTCTGCAACAATCTTCCTCAATCCATTTTTTCCCCTGTCTATGACCTCCAATCTTTCAAACGCAGAGTGTCGAGGCATCTCGAAAAACCTGGACTTTGGCTTTCTTCTTCTATTGGGATGTGGGGCGCTTTTGCGAGCATTCGCACTTGGCACCTCCTTCCTGCATGAAAAAAAGTTAAATTCTACAAAAGATATGAAGTAAACATTACCGATTTTTTTGAGAGGAGTTATAATATTAACTCCGGAGATGAGACATCATGAATTTACAGTCTGAAAAAATTAATAATATTTAAGCATTATTCACCTATAAGATGATAATGGTTTCGCGACACAAAGGTGCTTTCATGTACTGTACTTGTTATTTTGTTTATTACTTAAAAATAAACGCAATACGAATTTAAACCTGCGAACAATATACGGTTCTGTATAAACGAAAGGTTTTAAATTGGAGATATTTGGAGTTCTTTACTGAGACTAGAATTTTCACCGAGATTATGAACGGTCAGTCATGAAAACAATCCTAATGCTTAATTTGTATTTAAAATCACGAATAGTGACTCATGACGGACTCTTGACGATTTATCTTTCATTTATATATATATATATAATATATATATATATATATATATATATATATAAACAGAAACAGTATACTTATTAAAATATACATACTGAAACGAATGTGAAAGTATATATACAAAAATATACAAAACTCTTTCAGTCCATCTTAATGTCTCATGGCCGAGTGCATATCGTGGCGGCAACTCAAATTCGAATTTTCAGTGGCATCGGTTCGAATCAGGGTTGGAGTAATTGTAATTGTTATTAATTATTCATTTTCTGTAATTGTAATTATCAAATTTTTAAGACGAGTAATTGTAATTTGAAATTATAATTGTTCCTTCAGCTTCTTCTGAGCGTGTGTTCAGCATAGCAGGAAACTATTTTTCCCCGAATAGAAGATGGGAAGTGAAACGTTTCGTTCGCTTATTTTTAGAAAATGGAACGGAAAACTCTTTGACAAACTGCGTTGTTGAATGGAAAAATATAAATAAGTATCTTGAGAATATGAAATCTTGTTACTTCTCCTTCAGTGTAATTGTAATTATAATTGTCAATTTAGGTTTCATAGTAATTGTAATTGTAATTGATGAGACAAAGGGTATAATTGTAACTGTAATTGACCTCAGAAAATGTAATTGCTCCAACCCTGGTTCCAATCCCACCGAGGTAACGTAATTTTATTTCTAATGTATTTAATCTCAAAACTTAAGTTGCTGTTAGATGCTGTTTTGATTAACATGAAAATAATGTGCATGTAATTACATTTGTTTAATGAAAATAAACTGAAATGGTATTTAATTGATAATGCCTCAAATAGATGTGCCAACCACTTCGATGAAATTAATTTCAAGGAATCAGTTCCCTGAAAAGTATTTCATCAAGCATCGAAGTTTGATGAAAATACCGTCATCATCCGAGGGCATTTGTTCGGTTAAAAAATTCCCACAGCTTGAGGAAAAGTCCAGTCTCAGTGTTGGTTCAATTTGATTAGAGCAAGCCTGAGGTGATATGAAACTACTCTTAATTAAAACAGGTGTATTTGTGTTCCCTTGCGGAGGGAACGCAAACTTGAGGTGCATCTTCCTCGTAATCATGCACCTAGAACCTAAAGGACCGGACGGTGTCTGCAATGCAAACTAATGATGACGAGCTCACGTGCATAAAACTAATATGAATTGGACTATTCACTCACTGGAATATGATAATTCCAACCAATGTTAATTCCAGTGGTGATGAACTGCTTACGGCAGTCCCCTTAGTACGTTGACCCTACAATACTTGGCAAAGACTTTGCAGAGCCGACGGAGGACCCGCCGCTGCTGCTGCTGCCCCCCCATCTTACCCCAGCGCGTACTTAACAATGCTCGAAATATCACCGGATTATTTTTTTCGCCATTATGCGATTTATGTATGTATCTATCTAATATATATCTAATATATATATATATATATGTGTATATATATATATATATATATAATATATATAATATATATAATATATATATATTAGATATCGAGAGAAGGAAAAAGAATATTTTTAGATATGCGTCGTCAGGTAAAACTAAAAGCCTTGCAAATGGAATCATATTCGGTATAATTCAATATAATGTGGAGAAAATGGAAGAAGATACCCTAAAATAAACGGAATTTGCAGATATGGAATTATATATTGTACAGTATATAAATATAATTCCATATATATACATATATATACATTCAACTGCAAAGAACACGCAGTATAAATAACGTAAAGAACGACGCTTGTATAGGAGATATTCCGCGCAAGACGAGAAAGAGAAAACAACAAATGAAAAAATGAAGTACCACCTGGGAATCGAACCCGGGATCTTCCGATTGCCGGTCAGACGCGATAACCACTACACCATGGACCTCACTCTTCCAAATGCCGTAATTCCTCTACATACTCGCAGAAACCAATGCCCCAGGGGGCACCTCCCCATGCCGTAACATTATATACATTCAACTGCAAAGAACACGCAGTATAAATAACGTAAAGAACGACGCTTGTATAGGAGATATTCCGCGCAAGACGAGAAAGAGAAAACAACAAATGAAAAAATGAAGTACCACCTGGGAATCGAACCCGGGATCTTCCGATTGCCGGTCAGACGCGATAACCACTACACCATGGACCTCACTCTTCCAAATGCCGTAATTCCTCTACATACTCGCAGAAACCAATGCCCCAAGGGGCACCTCCCGCATGCCGTAACATTATATACATTCAACTGCAAAGAACACGCAGTATAAATAACGTAAAGAACGACGCTTGTATAGGAGATATTCCGCGCAAGACGAGAAAGAGAAAACAACAAATGAAAAAATGAAGTACCACCTGGGAATCGAACCCGGGATCTTCCGATTGCCGGTCAGACGCGATAACCACTACACCATGGACCTCACTCTTCCAAATGCCGTAATTCCTCTACATACTCGCAGAAACCAATGCCCCAAGGGGGCACCTCCCGCATGCCGTAACATTATATACATTCAACTGCAAAGAACACGCAGTATAAATAACGTAAAGAACGACGCTTGTATAGGAGATATTCCGCGCAAGACGAGAAAGAGAAAACAACAAATGAAAAAATGAAGTACCACCTGGGAATCGAACCCGGGATCTTCCGATTGCCGGTCAGACGCGATAACCACTACACCATGGACCTCACTCTTCCAAATGCCATAATTCCTCTACATACTCGCAGAAACCAATGCCCCAAGGGGGCACCTCCCGCATGCCGTAACATTATATACATTCAACTGCAAAGAACACGCAGTATAAATAACGTAAAGAACGACGCTTGTATAGGAGATATTCCGCGCAAGACGAGAAAGAGAAAACAACAAATGAAAAAATGAAGTACCACCTGGGAATCGAACCCGGGATCTTCCGATTGCCGGTCAGACGCGATAACCACTACACCATGGACCTCACTCTTCCAAATGCCGTAATTCCTCTACATACTCGCAGAAACCAATGCCCCAAGGGGCACCTCCCGCATGCCGTAACATTATATACGGCATGCGGGAGGTGCCCCCTTGGGGCATTGGTTTCTGCGAGTATGTAGAGGAATTACGGCATTTGGAAGAGTGAGGTCCATGGTGTAGTGGTTATCGCGTCTGACCGGCAATCGGAAGATCCCGGGTTCGATTCCCAGGTGGTACTTCATTTTTTCATTTGTTGTTTTCTCTTTCTCGTCTTGCGCGGAATATCTCCTATACAAGCGTCGTTCTTTACGTTATTTATACTGCGTGTTCTTTGCAGTTGAATGTATATAATGTTACGGCATGCGGGAGGTGCCCCCTTGGGCATTGGTTTCTGCGAGTATGTAGAGGAATTACGGCATTTGGAAGAGTGAGGTCCATGGTGTAGTGGTTATCGCGTCTGACCGGCAATCGGAAGATCCCGGGTTCGATTCCCAGGTGGTACTTCATTTTTTCATTTGTTGTTTTCTCTTTCTCGTCTTGCGCGGAATATCTCCTATACAAGCGTCGTTCTTTACGTTATTTATACTGCGTGTTCTTTGCAGTTGAATGTATATAATGTTACGGCATGCGGGAGGTGCCCCCTTGGGGCATTGGTTTCTGCGAGTATGTAGAGGAATTACGGCATTTGGAAGAGTGAGGTCCATGGTGTAGTGGTTATCGCGTCTGACCGGCAATCGGAAGATCCCGGGTTCGATTCCAGGTGGTACTTCATTTTTTCATTTGTTGTTTTCTCTTTCTCGTCTTGCGCGGAATATCTCCTATACAAGCGTCGTTCTTTACGATATACATATATATATATGATGAATATGGTGTACGCCATTTACTCATTTCATGTATTTAAATTGTGAAATATATATATATATTACAGGGTGTCCCATAAGTGCGGTATCATAGGAAAAATAATAAAAAAAGGCAAAACAAAAGCTTTTATTTACAGAACGTGCTCAATAAGTCTACCATTGTTTTCAATACACAAATTCAGACGTGATACCCAGTCAGCAAGCACACGGTGAATGATGTAAGGAGTAATGGTGTTACATGCCCCAATAATGCGCTGCCGAAAATCTTCAACACTCCTAATTTTCTCTGCGTATACCAGCGCTTTCAAGTGGCCCCAGAGATAAAAATCTAGTGGCGTCAGATCCGGGCTTTTAGCTCGCCATTCCACAGGCCCTCGACGTCCTATCCAATGACCAGGGAATTGTTGGTACAGGTATTCCCTTACTTGGGTGCTGTAATGTGCAGGAGCGCAGTCTTGCTGGAACCATGTTGGGAAATTTCCTTCTTCGTTCAAGACACTGGGAAATGCTTCTTCCTTGAGCATACGTAGGTAGGTGCCTCCAGTGACATGTTCATCGAAAAAAGAGGGGCCTATGATGCGATCCTTTCAAATGCCACACCATACCATCACCCGAGATGCACCTGTTCCTTTGAAGAGGTATACCAGTGAGGGTTGTTTTGAGACCAGTAGCGGGTGTTCTGTCGATTTGCCTCACCATTTCCATAAAAAACAGCCTCGTCACTGAACAGAATGGTGGACGGGAAACTGGCATCCCGAGCATATTGTTCCGTAGCCCATTCACAAAATTCCATCCGCCGGTCGGGATCATCTTCGCTTAATTTCTGTAGGATCTAAAGTTTATTTGGATGCCATTTGTGAGCCTGAAGAATGCGACGGATGCTACTTTTCGACACTCCTGTCTCGGCGGACAATCCCCGAAGAGACTTATTGAGACTTCTGTTAAAATGAGCCAGGATAGCAGTCGCTGTATCATCGTCAGTGGACCTCCTTGAAGGTCCACTGCGTGGTTTATCTTCTATGGATCCTGTTTCCTTAAACTTTGCAACAAGTCTGCTAACACAACTCTGTGTTATTGGCTCGCGGTCTGGATGCAGTCTGTTAAATTCAGCAGCGGCCTCTTTGACTCCGATTTCCTATGAGTAAATTATCTGGATTCGTTCTTCCTTACTCACAGACATTATGGCCTGTAGAAAGAGAAAATATGAATTATGGTTTGTATAAATAGAAAAATATGAATTTCTCCTATGATGCCGGACTTATGGTACACCCTATATATATATATATATATATATATATATATATATATATATATATATATATATATATATGTGTGTGTGTTGTGTGTGTGTGTGTGTGTAGACATATATACTGCTGGCACTCCTAAAAAATTGAAAGAGAGTGGACCGAAATAAGGTGTGTCACTCGTAAAGAAAATTACACGCTATTGAATGCCATTGATACTGAATGAGAGTCGCAGAATTTGAGAGTCAATGTGTTACCCCACACGAGTGCTGCACGAGATTTCAGGATGAACGAGTTTGAAAGTGCGTGCACGGAGTCACAAATGGGAGTACTGATAATACTTCTTTTGGGAAGGGAGAGGGAGAGGAGGAGTGAGAGGGAGTATCATCAGCATAAAACTCGTACGTTTACGTTTCCTTTCCTGAAGGTAGATGGCAAACAGATCCATTTACATTCCGGCAATCGACTCATTCACAATTGACGAAAACAAAAAATAAATCTTTTAATTGAGACTTTGGTAAAATTTAATATTATAAAAATAACCTACTTATATATATATATATAATTTTATTTAGAAGATACTTCTGAACGCAATTAAAACTTTCTTTATGCAAATTTATTGCTTGACATTATGATGTAACCCATCCACATCCACCTCTTCGTATATATTATCTAATGATGCAGGGCTGATCACTGGTGAAGCCATATAACATGGATGCAGGCCCACATCCTGCTGCGCTTGACTGGAGGCTCCAGAGATTCAGTGCCAGGCTCATTTACATCCGGGGGTAAAAAGGGCATGGAATTTTTGTT
>JAJOZX010007748.1:177500-206403 GCA_023014485.1 Bathynomus jamesi | reverse complement strand
CTAAATTAAGTTTTTTGCATTCTGTGTTCCGTAAAATACCGCGTAACTTCTTGACTTATTTTTGCAGAAAATTTAATGCTTAAAAAGCGTAAACTGGATACTCGTTTTCGGGACGTCCGTACTCACTTCTAGTCCATCATTATACACCTCCAAAATTTTGTTCTCTAAGAGATGCAAACTATACCGAGTATCGCATCATTTTCAAAATGGATTACTTTGATTCGAACGATCGTATCAAAACTACTTCCTTCTAAATTTTTCTTATCTCTCTCTCTCCTTGATTTAGAATAGATCAAAGATGGAAATTTATGAAATAACGTAACACTGAAATTTCAAATTTTAACAAAAACTGAAAAAATAAAAAAAAAATTACATCGTTTACTGATTAAAAAACCTTTTCTTTTCAGATTGTGACCTTCATAGTTTAGTTTTAGTGTGTGTGGTGTGTGTGTGGTGTGTGTTGTGTGTCTTCCGCCAAACACTTAACTTCAAAGTAGGCGCGCTTTTGATTCAAACATATAAAAAATTCAGTAAAAGAAAATGTATTTCAGGAATTTTCATTTAAATATGTACTATTAAAATTATTAAAATGTGTTGCTATTCATTGCTTATATTAATATATTATATATATATATATATATATATATATATATATATATATATATATATATATATATATATATGCACACGAAATAAAGGGTGATTATACGAATAAAAAAAAATTGGTGAAGGCGTTAAACTACTCTCGTTACCGTGCCCTCCGTGCAAACAGCGATACGTTTGAATTCTATGAAAAATAGAGTAAAGCAAAAACGGCACTCCCTACCTAAGTGTCACATTACACATAGAAACAAAGATAGTGGGAATATGAAGAGCGGCATTTGCGAAATAGACAGATGAATTACGACATAAATTATGTCCTGAATTATACGGTTTCTAACATTTATATTACTGATTTGGAATGAGAATCCTTAAATTAATGAATTTATATACACTGAATAAATCATCATGGCATATAACGAGTAAATTAATAGGACATTGGGGATATAATTGAGACATAAAATAGTGACGTTGGCAATCTCTTCATTTCTTATAAAAGCGCGTTTCCCTAACGTGTTGATAACAAATTTTAACGTTTGGAAATTTAAATGTTCAAAGTTATCATTTACGAACAATTATTTATAATTAATAAAGACTAATTCTCCAGTGGTAAGCAAATTGATTCATCTCCATACAATGCGCGTAACATGTCCATGTCATGCCTCATAAAGATGTTTTTGCGTGAATACCTCGCATTATTTCTTCAGTAATGAGATCGTCAGTAGACAGTTGAAGAAAAAAATTTTCTTATCGCTAAAAATGGCATCGCCACGTAGATTCTCAAATGTTGTAACAGCATTTGTAAAAGGATTATCTTGAACAGAGTGATTCAACTCGGTAATAGGTTGCCTTGAAAGTTAATATCTTCCTATTTCCATATCCATATTCAGTTGGATGATGTATACAAGTACTGTATGTATGTATATATATATATATAGTTCTATTGTAATTTTAATAACGTAATATACACACGCCATTTTCTCTCTATCGTAGTTTCCAGTGAAAATATTTTGGTTCTTTTGCATTATCCTCCCAACACTAATTTTTTTATATAATGTTGGTTTGGTTTTGGTTATGGTACTTTATTTTCCTTCCATTATAAAAAAAAATAGTGTTGGGATTAGGTTAGGTTAGGTTAGGTTTGGTTAGGTTAGGTTAGGTTAAAAACAGCCCGCCGCAAGCGTTAGCCGTAGTTTTATTTTCCTTCCATTATAAAAAAAAATTAGTGTTGGGAGGATAATGCAAAAGTACCAATATTTTATTTATATTTGCGACCATATCAATGACAATAATAATCCATGAAGTGCACCAGACACTGGTCAGCGATCAGACCAACAAATGCGGCCCGGCCCACTGCGCTAAGTTCCGGATTATTATTATTATTATTATAACTAGCACCAACGGCAATAGAATTCCCGACCTTTGTATCTTCAATTTACTTATAGAGAAACGGTGTTACTCACACTGAATCACGAACGCTACAAACATAATGATAATTATCATTTCTTTCTTTATTGAAATAAATCAATGTTAAAATCCAGAAAATAAAGAATAAAGAGGTGAGACGAGGAAAAATAAAGGAGAGGAAGGAAGCGTAAGATATGAACGATCCAATATCTACATTTAATTTGGTGTAAAAGGCAACAACATAAAGTAATGCATCATTAACTACAGAAATTGGAAACGAAGATATTGTAATATGGCAAATGAGATGCGCAAATAAATTTTAATACTTTCATTCCAATTTTAGTATAAATATATTTTTCGCTGTGCGTCCATCCATTATTGGAACTTAATGAACTGCGCTAAACATGTTAAAAGATGATAATATTAATTTCATATCGCATCTAATTAGAATTAATGTACAGGGCCGTTTCCTGGCATAAGCAGACTAAGCGGCCGCTTAGGGCCCCGCTGCTACTAGGGGGTCCCTAGACAGGCTCCCAGGTCATAGTTCAGTGGGCAAGAATAGGAATATAGCTGAAGTTATTATTAATATTATTATTATTATTATTATTATTATTATTATTATTATCGTATTAATTAAAGTTTTTGTATGAGACAAATGTGATAAAACGGAGACAAACGAAACGTTTTGGTCGTTATGTGTAAATAACTATTGTGAGATCTTATTTCTATATTATTTAACTTTATTCTTACTATATGCTTATAGCTCTCTAAGATACTGAGCTCTGGAGCTGACTCTGACATTGATGGAAGAGAACTGGCCCTCGAAATTAAGAACTTACCGACTTTACCTTCACACAACATGACTGCATTGGAGCTTCTCTCCTTCACTCATCAGAAGCAACTGGAGGAACTATACCCCAATCTCTGGGTTGCACTAAGAATTGCCTGCACTCTACCTGTGACAGTAGCGTCAGCCGAGAGGAGCTTCTCTAAGATGAAGCTAATCAAGAACTACCTCAGATCATCAATGGGGCAGGATCGCTCAGTGGCCTTGGCATCATAAGCATCAACCAGGACGTTGACAAGGAGATTTCATATGATGATGTTATTGATGATTTCACCCAGAAAAAATCTAGGAGGCAAAAATTTTGAAGATACAAACTGTTCTGTATAACTGTTAGCTATTATACGATTGTATCGTAGAGTTAGTAATTGTTTGGTAGTTGCTAATTGCATTATTTTTTATACATAGTTCTGTGTCATTTATTCTAAATAATGTATAAGCTAATTTTCAAGAATTTCATGAAGAGTATTTTTTCTGTTTGTCTTCTGAAAGTACATATTTGTTGTTTTGGACATAAATGTTTCATTAAAATTGTTTCATAATTGTTTTTTATTAACACAGCCATTTTTTGTATGTGTGTGCTGAGGTGATGTAGTAAGGCGTGAGTTGGTGGATGGAGGGGTGGGGCGTCAAATGGGTATACTGCTTAGGGCCCCTTAATGGCTAGAAACGGCCCTGCAGTAATGTACAAGATCTTTTAGAGTTTAAGACTTCATACTACAGCAGCAAAGAAAATATTGAAAAGCATATATCAGAAGTATTCCTCGTATCATATTTTTGTAAGGTGTTTACAAGGAGTATAAATGAAAGAGTAATAGTAGTAGTAGTAGTAGTAGTAGTGGCATTTAGATAGAAGGAGTGCGAGTAGTGGGGGAGGGGATGGGGAGAGGGGGAGGGAGGTATTGAGGGGAAGAGAGAGATTGAAATTAAATAAATAAATAAAGGATTACTAGTGACTTCGTTGAAGCAGCTGGATGATCTTGCTTTCACTTTAAGCAGCAGATAATCGAATTCCACACGAGTAATGCAAAATGTTTGCAAGAACAGGATTGGCTGTGAAAACACTCAGACCTTTTACACGGTTTATTAAACAACAGCAGACTTTAAGAACAATAGATACATTATAAACAAATATATAAAAATACAATACCAAACTACGCGTATTTGAAACGAATATATAAAAAGACAAAACTATGCAGTATTTTAAGGTAATATATAAAAATCCAAAGCCAAAGCATGAGTATTTCCTATAATCAACAGTTAATGAATCCTTCAATATTTCACCAGATTCACACCACAGTTATCAAAAAGGATGGATAAAAAGATGTAAGAATACACCAATCAGAGTTGCCTTTGAGACTGTCTTTTACTATGCTGAAGAGTTATGTGATATAATACGGGGTTATGATAATTTAATTCAATCAAGGATAGTCTAACATGGAACAAATCACTGGTCAGGTTGGGGTTGTTACTGACAAATAATACTTCAGTTATTTCAGGAATTGGCAATGAAAAGCTTCTTATGCATGACTTAGTTCAGGTTATCTTACGTTTCCTTGAAATTTAATTAATGTGTTCAGGCCAACAATGTACCATAGCCAAATTTGTTGGTAGAAGGGGTGGGCTTTATGTTTTAAAATCTTGAAGCAGGAGGATCTGGCAGGAATTTGTATATAATCCAGTTTGAAGAGCTTGTCTGAACTTCGAAATGTGTTCTTGAGAGAAAACCTCATAGGATTTCTTGGCAGGTTGTTCAAACTGCAAAACTGTAGGCCTGTAATTAGTGTTTTAATAAACTATGCAGATCAGAAGTGAACCATTATATTTAGCTAGGATTAATCATAACTTATTAAATTTTAACCTAAACTATTTATTGTAAATATACTGTAGTTTAAAACATAGCTGCCTTTAGTTGGTCTACCTGCCTATATAATGTAAATATATTTCTAACTATTAACTAATACTATGACTGTATATTACAAACTTTTTTCCTCTCTTCAGATCCACTAACGTTCAGAATACGTTTTGCACTGCAAAATAAAGATCAACCAGGATCAACAGACGTCATCTCGAGACGTTAAACGAAAAAGAGTGACTTCTAAAATATCAAAGAGATACTCTAAACGCACGAAGCCTACGGTTGACTTCTTTAACTGGTATAAACGACAATCTTGTACCGCTTTCTCTCATAAGTAATTGTGGTTCTACAGTGTAAAGTAGGGTCTGGTATTCGCTCCAAGCGTATTAACACGTCGTAAGTAGTCCATCCACACAGCGACAAGTGCTGTAAATCTGAACTCTCCCTTTTTAGCATCCCGCCTAATCAGACATCTAAATAGGATTCCCATTACATCACGATTAACACCCCTCAGCACACTTGGATCGTGGAACACTCCTACAGAATTTGTTATACCCAGTGCAGGTTTATTCTTTTACGATCCCAACAATACATAGCTGTATACAAAAGTATGAATAGCAGACTCTGATCTAGTGTGGGAGGATTAACCGTAAAATGTCTCTGGACGTAAAAGTGTTATTTGTTTCCTCGGTTATTTAAATATATAATAGGGTTAACTTTTATCCCGTCTTAGTGTAGTTTCTAGCGCCCTCACCTACTCAAGAGGTGGTGGGTTCGAGTCGTGGCGGGGGTGAATTTTTTTTGCATATATATATATATATATATATATATATATATATATATAGGTGCTACTGTAGTATGCGGTCTACCTACGATTCGGCGGTCTACCTTTTAATTATAGCTTCTTATCTTGTTTACTAATTGTTTGTTTACATCCCATTGTCAATCGCTCTTGACGATTGGTTAGGTTTAGTCATGGTATTTTCGTTAGTTTTAACGAAAATATCATGACTAAACCTAACCAATCGTCGGTAGACCGCATACTACAGTAGCACCAATTATTGTTTGTAAGTATTAAAAGTATGAATGTTATAATTTTATTACTACACTGTATTTCTGAATTATTTTCAATTCTGTAAATATATCAGGAGTATTGCAACTGCTAGAAAAAATTAAAAAAAATTTATTGTCCAAAAAACAAGACAAATAGATTATTTCAATAATCGGGACTAGGGTTGGTAGTGCTCCGGCTCCGGAACCAGGAGCCAGTTCCAATATTCGGAGCCGGAGCGGAGCAGGCAAATTGTTTAAACCCTGCTCCGGAGTCGGAGCGGAGCTGGAGCTGGGACTGTGGAGCCGGAGCAGAGCTGGAGCCAGACTTATCGCGGCACTCCGGAACTTGGAGCTGGAGCTCAAGCCTGGGGCTGCTCCACTTATAGTAGTCAATGTCAGCAAGTTCAGGGAATGGGAGCCAATCACTAACGATTTGTATTTTGGACGGTTTGACGTTGAACGGTTTTCTTTGAGCATGTAAAACACTAGTTGTAAACAAACCGGACCGCTGATGTTGAGTGTACGAATGTGCGTATATTATTTTTTAATGGTAATATAGTATCCTGCCCGTACCAGTTTGCCAAGTATGAATAGTAAATCGTACGGTTACGAGAAAAAGACACGTTTTTTATAATAGATGAGAATGTCATAAAAAGCTAGGTACTCTTGAGCGCCCTAAAACCATTACTCTGACCAACATATTTTAATATGTACTGAATTACCTCACAACTTACCAAGGCTTAGGGGCCACACGGTGACAGTTTGATGGCCGCAGATTGCTCGGGTGCTGCACTTTAAGAACTCGGCTTTAGATTACCAGCCTTAATGATTTTGCTATCCTATTGTGCATTCAGTTTTTGTATCTTAAGAACTGTAGTGCAATAAAAAGACGCTAAAGTATCAGTGCGGAACAACACAGTACTCTGGAGCAACTTAGGATATAAAGTTGGGGCTAGTGGATCAGCTCTGGAGCTGGAACTAAATTAGTGGAGCAGCTCCGGAGCTGGAGCTGGGGATCACTCTCAGCTCTGGAGCCGACCTGGAGCAGGAGCTGAGTCACTGGAGCACTTTGGGGCTAGATCCAGCAAACTCGCAGCACTACCAACCCTAGTCACGACACACTGTACCAAACCCATACTTTACAACCTATTGTATCCTGATTATTATCAGTGTATGGAACCGATGCACGTTGAGGAAGGCGAAGAGTCACTTTTTGTTCTTTGATTTGGATAATAAAGCCTTAAGTAAGTCTGGTGCTTAATTTGATTATCTGTCAGTCACTCAGTGTATTTACCAAGGACAGACCAACCTGAAAACATCTCACTATACCTTTAATGAGAGGTGTGTTCGTTGAAATGAAAAGAGAAAATTACTATATCTCCAATGTTGCATCGGTATCAGATGGAAGATTCTATAGCACAAACAAAAGTCAAGAGCAGGGAGCCCTTACATTACTGACCAAATTCAAGATGCAGAAATTGTAAGGTAATATGTAACGTAATATGTGAAGCCATATTCATTCATTTACAGTACATATATGCAGTATTTACTTTAAGATTATACATATATTTTATTCAAAACAAAGCAGCTGTTGTTTTTAACAATATCAAATTATAGTTAATTTATTTTTGATGGTCATAAAGCTTTCTACGAGTTGTGTACAGCAAGAATGAAGGATAGTATTATGCCGATATTAATTCTTATTTAATACTCATTATTATTATTTATTCTGTCTTGCGATGTCATTAAATGTGATCAAATGTCACAAATGTTAAAATAGTTTAGCTTTTGTACAATATTATTAAAAAAGGAATTAAAACGCAAGGATAAATATGACTCATTCATTGATATTAAATTAAAAGATATTTGCAACATTAATTATTAATTTAATATTCCTACAACGGAAGAATGATTAAATAAAAAATAATTAAATGAAAGTAATATTATTAAATAAAACCTGAAAGCTTTTTCCTCATTTATTTACAGAAAAATGGTTTATGTTTTAACGAAGGTGTGTCACTTTATGTATGAGAAAAAGTCCGTTCCAATTTTCTTCAGACAGCAACGCAAAAATTTAATGCATATAGAAAATTTTTTAAAATGTTTGTTTATTTTTTTCGTAATCTAATTTAAATTTAAGTATAAAAATATTACCAAAACTGACTATATAAATATGAAAATAACGAGATTAAAAGGGTTTTAATAGCATACACTAAGTGAGAGGTCAGCTATTTCTAACTAGTCTTAAACATGTGTCCTTCAAAAATGTCAAATCTTTTTTTTGTGTCCGAAATAATAAACCTCAAACAGAATAGGACAAGAATAACACCCAAAAACATTTGGTGTTAAGATTCAGAGTTAAAAAAAAACAATGTTTTCTCTGACCTATCTGGACTCAACTTTCGAAAGGCGTACGGTCCTGATGGGGTCCCTCTTGTTGTTCTCAAGAACTGTGCTTCTGTGCTGACACTCTGCATAGGCAAACTCTTTCGTATATGTCTCTCATCTCGTAATTTCCCTTCCTGCTGGAAGTTCGTTCTTATTCAACCTGTTCCAGAGAAGGGTAACTGCTCTCAACCCTCCAACTATCGTCCAGTTGCCTTGATCTCTTGTCTTTCTATTCTAAAGTTTTTGAATCTATCCTTAATATGAAGATTCTTAAACATCTCTGTTTTTACAATCTTTCAGATCGTCATTATGGGTTCCGCAAGGGACGTTCTACTGGTAGTCTTCTTGCGTATCTCTCTCTGATTCCTAATCCTCCTCCTTTCAGGACTTCGGTGAAACCCTTGCAGTTGCGATAGACTTATCAAAAGCTTTTGATAAAGACTAGCACAAATCCTTAATTTCCAAACTGCCTTTCTTCGGTTTCTATCCTTCTATCTGTGCCTTCAACTTCGATTTCCTTTCTGATCGATCTGTAGCTGCGGTTGATGGCCACTGTTCTTCTCCTAAAGCTATTAATCGTGGTGTTCCTCAGGTTCTGTCCTGTCACCCACTCCTTTTCTTTCATTTACCGATGATCTTTTAAGTCGTACCTCCTGTCCTATTCACTCCTACGCCGGTGATTCCACCCTTCACTTCTTCACCCGTCCCACAAATCATCCCTCTTGAGTCACACCATGCTTCGCGCGAGACGGCTATGGCGCACTTGACCTCTGATTTTTCTATTTTCTCTGATTGGGGCAGAGAAAACCTTGTGGTTTTCAATGCCTCAAAAACCCAATTTCGTCTCATCAGTTCCTTGCTTCTTACTGACTGTCTTCAATCTCTCTCTCTCTCTTTGCTACAGTGTTGCTTCAAGCTCTCTTTACTATCGCTGTTATAACGGACACTGCTCTTCTGAACTCTCTAACTGCATGCCTCCTCCTTTAAGGAGAGTTTGCAGTACCAGACTTTCGACACTTTCTCATTCCTGTCAACTATGGAACAACCTTCCTCGATCCGTCTTTCCTCCTGTCTATAACTTCTAATCTTTCAAACGTAGAGTGTGCAGGCATCTCGTAAACTTTGGACCTTCATTTTGGTTCTCTTCTTCTATTTGTGGGCATTTTTGTGGGCATTCGCCCTTGGCCCCTCCTTCCTGCATAAATAAAATAAATAAAAGGGTTTCCTCTTTTAGCAAAAAGGTATTTCAAGTTTATTTGTACAAAAGCCAGGTAAGATATAAATTTTGTAAACAATATTACCTACATTAATCAAATCGAAATGTAGGTTTACTCAATGTGTGTGTGTGTGTGTGTGTGTGTGTGTGTGTGTGTGAGTGTGTGTGTGTGTGTGTGTGTGTGTGTGAGTGTGTGTGTGTGTGTTTCATTTTTTTTACCCCTCACCTGTACATTATATGAGTTGGTTTCCTATATCATATAATATACATTTCAGTATATATTAGAGTATATTGAGTATATATTAGTATATATTAAAAGTACTTTAGCCTTTAGAATAGATATGATTTACAGATCTCCTTTTCCATATAAAAAGGTAATTCATAAACTATATTCTTACGTTTACGTTTTGTTTCCTCTTCCACTCTTAATTTCCACCCGCCTCCGTCATTTCCCAAGTCCAGAACTGAAATTATCCAAAGCAATCAATGTATTCAATACTAAATTACGTATTTACAGGGAGATTTAATCAAATAGTGTTTCCAGCGAGGCATTGCTAACATTAATTATCCACATTATTACAAATTCACGTATAAAAAAAAAATTAATCGCTTAAAAATTTACACAAATTTCCAAGAGTTTGCCAACGATTTACAAATTAAAAGAAAAGGTTGCGTTTCGTTTTCGTTAACGCCGTTGTAAATATTTAAAAAAAAGAGGGAGTTTACTCGAAAATTTAAGCTGTAATAGGATAATAAAATAGAAAAAGAAGCTTATTTAAAATATTGTATGCTAAAATAGTAACAAAAAGGAGGAACCTGATGTAATATATTCTCCTGAAGAAGCCCCCTTTTATTTTTAACTCATAAATCTCAGCCACGAGTAATTTTAGCGATGAATGACACATTGAAATGAATGAGATTTTGGCCAATTGTGTTTTTTATTATCTATTTCATTAAAAAAAGGGAATGTACAATATTGTATTTATCTCTTCTGAAGCTTTAAACAAATGTGAATTTTAATTATACCGAAACAATATATATATATATATATATATATATATATATATATATACATATATATGTGTGTGTGTTGTGTGTGTGTGTGTGTGTGTGTGTGTAGAGGGTGATGTCTGTCTGTCTGTTCTATGTTCGTTTATACACGCTTAAACGGCTACGGTGATCTTCGCCAAATTTAGTATACACATTAAAGGAGAAGTAGAAAAGGTTTTAGTTCCCCACTAAGTTGGGGAACCAGTTCCCCACTAGGTTGAATCTCGGAAGCTTTTGCTGCGTAACGCGCAACGGGCGTTTTATTATATATATGTGCATGGACCGAGGAACTTTTCTGGGAAAATTAAATCCACTGTAGTCCGAATAAGTAATGATAAATGGCAAACACTACAGTCTTTTCTTTTCATAATGTTAGCCCGACGTGGGCAACGGGTCACTCGCAAAGAGGCCCCAAAATATAGCTTCCCTCACTAGCTATCTGCGATAGCTATAGCTATCGGACTATAGTGGATTTAATTTTCCTAGAAGCGTTCCTTGTTCCATGCACGGTCTGTGACTCTGTGTGTAACATAAAAGTTTCTCAGGGGACTATTCTGAGTTGTATCATATATATATATATATATATATATATATATATATATATATATCGATTCCGCTCGTATGTAGGAGAATTACTAGTTGTGACTGGTCGGGGACCTTGGTGCAGTGGTTAGCATATCCGACCGGCAATTGGATGATCCCGGGTTCGATTCCTGGAAGGTGCCTCGTTTTTCATTTGCTCGTTCTCTCTCCTCATCTTGTGCGGACGCTCTTCTAAACAAGCGTTGTTCTTTACATTAATTATACTGTGTGTGTTGTTTGCAGTTAAAATATATATATGTACAGCATGAGAAGGTGCCCCCTCAAGGCATTCGATTCGCTCGTATGTAGGAGAATTACGAGTTGTGACTGATCGGGGACCTTGGTGCAGTGGTTAGCATATCCGACCGGCAGTTGAATGATCCCGGGTTCGATTCCTGGGAGGTGCCTCGTTTTTCATTTGCTCGTTCTCTCTCCTCATCTTGTGCGGACGCTCTTCTACACAAGCGTCGTTCCTTACATTAATTATACTGTGTACCTGATTTTGAGCAATATAATTTTACCTTTATCTAATGTTATTTGTACAATCAATATATGTGGCCTGTATAGAATTTCATAGTCTATTTCGTGGTGAAGTTGGATTTTTGCTAACTGTAACCATTATTTTGTAATTCACTGTTATACAGACACGGGTAGAAAAACTTTCTGCTTCCGTACAGTTACCTAATTGAGTTCAAGATTATGCAGAATGTGCCCTCCTCCATTATCAATGCACGCTTGCAACCTTGACTTCTCCCTTATCGACGGCAGTACCGCATCAAGGATTTTTTCTTGGTAATAAGCAGCAGTGATTTTGGCATTTTGATCAACAAAAACAATCTCTGACTTCCCTAACTTTGAAATAAAGATGGCAACCATGACTTTTAAGAAAAATGCGGACGTTCCCTGCAAAGTCGATCTAGACTGATAGATTTTTTTGTCCTCTTTTCCATAAACTTGGTCATTTTGTGTGTTTATTGTTGAAGCAACCGTAAAGGTCTCGTCGCTGAGCCATATTTTCGACACTTTTTCTGTCTGGGGATTGACCTAACAGAGCACGACATTTTTCAACTCTTGCTTGCTTATTTATAATGTTATAATGTTATAATGTTTCAGACCAACAAAGACCCTAGGATCCACTCATGGCTGGTCTACCTAACTGTGTTCGTAATCGTGTATAGTGTATGTCCTCCGTGGTGGCGGAGGGGACCTACAATTTTACGTGGGTTCCGAACCACAAGAACATAAGAAATTTATGTAAAAACTGCCGGTAATTGGCAACGACCAATTTTTACGAAACTAAATAATTATCAATTTAAAACTAATTAATTATCGATTTAAAACTAAAGATAGAATCTCTGGATCCAGAGGATCAAGTCATAATAGACTACTATCCACAAATGTTACACTCTATATCTATTTATAACGGACATGCAAATATATCAGATCCAAAGAATCCAGTCAATTTCATTACGGTATCCATCAAGTCACGGTCCATATCGATTGCGGACCAAGTCAAAATTTACAACCATATACATTACAATATATACACTTACGAGGAAAAGTGTAGGTGTGGCTGTAAAGACTGTACAGTAATGTAGAAATGTGTGTGCACCCATTATGGGTCTCCCATTTAAAGGTGTTTGTGGGGCAAGTGAAGATCCTGAGTTTTTCAATACCTCACAGTACTATGGGGGGCACCGCTCGGCAGAGGAATCTCTTTAAATGGGGTGTGTAAGGACAGAGAGTATCCCCTAACCCAAGACGCTGCCTCCCTATATCCCACAACACTTGTGTTGAGCTGTGGGATCTATCCCCACAAAGCCTTAATTTTACTTGCTTAAACTATACCCTTTCTATCAACATGCGTCTAATCGATTTTTAAACATGTTTATAGACGTGCTACTAATTACTTCTACCGGCAAACTATTCCAGGTATTTACTATTCTATGCGTAAAAAAGTTTTTCGCAACTGCTGTCTCGAACCTTCTACTTGTCAACTTACACCCGTTATTTCTAGTCCTATTATATTGAGATATTACGAAAAAGCTATCTCTATCTACGTTATCAAACCCATTCATAATTTTGAAAACCTGGATTAGATCACCCCTTAACCTCCTACTCTCGAGAGTAGTCAATTTTAACTCCTTAAGCCTATCCTTGTACGACTTTGACCTAAGAGACGGAATCATCTTAGTTGCTCGTCTTTGAACTCTTTCGATTTTGTCTATATCTTTGCGCATATGCGGATTCAAAATTGGACGGCGTACTCCAAATGGGTCTAACTAATGATTTATAAAGAGGAACTATAATATCGCGCGATTTGTACTCAAAATTTCGAGCTATAAAACCTAACACTTTGTTCGCCTTATTGACCGCTGCTGTACTTTGTTTCGCTACTTTTAAATCACCAGTGACTATAACTCCTAAATCTTTTTCCTGCTCTACGCTTGTTAAATCTTTCCCTGACATACTATACGCAAAATTACCTTTACGCGAACCTATATGCAAAATTTGTACTTATCCACGTTAAATCTCATTTGCCATGTGACTGACCAATCAACGATTTTATTCAGATCTTCCTGAATTTTACCTCTATCTTCGTCATTAATCGCCCTACCACCCAGCTTCGTGTCATCCGCAAACTTTGAAACTGTACTGACTAGGCCGACATCTAAATCGTTAATATATATAAGAAAAAGCAAGGCCCCAATACAGAACCCTGAGGAACGCCACTCGCTACATTAGCCCAACACGACTCCGCTCCATCAACGACCACCCTCTGTTTCCTGCCTCGCAACCACTCTTCTAGCCAATTTATTACTACACCCCTGATTCCATGAGCCTTAGTTTTTTCAATGAGTCTTTTGTGCGGCACGGTGTCAAACGCTTTTTGAAAATCTAAATACACTACATCAACCGCCCGATGTCTCGTAAACGTCAACCACGCTTTGGAAAAATTCTAAAAGATTAGTTAAGCAAGATTTGTTTCGCCTAAAACCGTGCTGCGTATTTCTAACCAGATTATGCACTTCTAAGTTCGACTATACGATCCCTAATTATTGATTCCAGTAGCTTACCTACAACAGACGTTAAACTGATTGGCCTATAATTTCCCGCCGCACCTTTATCGCCTTTCTTAACCCTTTCATGCTCGAATTATGTTTAAGATTAAAACAATTTTATACCTTATATTATTTTCCATAAGGACTAAACTCTCGTAAAATTATATGGTTAAATTTACAACCATGGGCATGAAAGCGTTAAAGATAGGTGTTACGTTTGCTAACTTGAAATTATCTGGTACGCACCCCTCAGAAATAGACGCATTAAAAATCTTTGTTAGCGGCACAACAATGCCATCTTTTCATTCTTTTAGTTGTATGGGATATATGGAATCCGGACCCGGTGATTTACGCGTTTTCATTTTATCAATATAGCGCATTACTTCCCCTTCACTAACGACAATATTATCCAAAATATTACCATTATCAAAAGGTATTATGTCTATGACCGTAGGGATATTCGTTACATCTTCTATAGTAAAAACTGACGTAAAAAATTCGTTTAGCAAGGTCCCATTTCCTTGTTTTCAGAGACTAGATCTCCATTTACATTTTTCAATGGACCTAAGACACTTTTTACTGGATTTCTATTATTGACGTATTGAAAGAATCGCTTGGGGTTTTCTTTACCGTCACGAGCTATGGAGATTTCAAATTCGCGCTTGGACTTTTTTATTACACTTTTCGCTTCACGCCTCAGAGATATGTAGTTGTTTCGTAACAACAAATTGTCTTTATCGCACTTATGTTGCCTATAAGCCCTATCTCTACTCTTTATAATGTCTCGTACTCTAGAAGTAAACCACAAGGGCTTGTTGTTTACTTTCGCACGCTTAATTTTGTACGGTACACATTCCACATTTATAGTCCTAAATACCGTTACGAACGATTCCCACATTAGTTTTGCGTTGGAGTTCCCCATTACGTTTTCCCAATTGACGTGTGAAAATTTATTTCGAAATTTACTAAAGTCTGCGTGCTGGAAGTTAGGAATTTTAGTCGAGTTAGTTGGTTTCGAGTGACTTACTGAGAGGACAAACTCTACCATATTGTGATCGCTATTGCTCAACGGTTCTATTACTTGAAGATCAGTAATTAGCCTATCATCCGTAGTTATTACTAAATCTAAAATACTGTCCAACCTCGTAGGTTCCCCAACCTTTTGAATAAGAAAGCTATCCTCGAGAAAATTAACTAAACGATTACCTTCCGCGTCTCCCTGCATTGTATCGTAATTCACGTTGGCGCAATTAAAGTCACCCATAACTAAAGCCTGCTCACTACCGATTATTCTCTTTAGTTCACGATATAACGCTTCGTCCGTATCAGCTGTTTGATTTGGGGGCCTATATATAACCGCAACAAGAAGTTTGAAATCGTTCAATTTAAGTTCTGCTATAGTCGAATCTATCGGTTCTGGAATTGAGTGCTTCACTTCTATAACGTTCGCAATATTATCTTTGATATACAACATAACACCGCCTCCTCGCCTACCTATTCTGTTTTTAACAAAAAGTCTATAACCTTTAATTTGATACTCCCCTACAAAGTCACGTGTTTCAGTGCTAAGCCACGATTCATTTATCGCAATTAAATCATAGTCTTTACAAGCAATTAAAGAAAAAAATTCGTTTATTTTATTTCGTAGGCTACGAGCATTTAAGGATAGAACCTTCAAATTGTTTGTAATTGCGACACCTTCGCGAGCGCGGAGGAAATTTGTGGAGTTTACGCTGGGACCGTTCGGGTTACGGCAGCCTGAAAAGAAGAGACAGTATTATGAAATAGTCTTCCTAAACGCGCAGCTCCAACTTCATTAAGATGAAGTCCATCTTCGAGGAACAAGTCCCTCCTGCCGTAGAAACTGTTCCAAAAATTTGCAAAATGCACTCCTTCCTGTTGGCAAAGAGACTTTAGGTTATTGTTAATATAGGTCGCCTTGCTGTAGAAATCGCTTCGTTGGATAATTCGAGGAAGTATACCTGTTAAAACAATCTTATTAGTTTTCTCCTTTAATCGCTCTAATAAGTCCCTGTACCTAGCCAGCAGTTCTTCCGATCTAGAATTTAAAACGTTATTAGTACCGACATGAATAACATACGTTGTGTCCTCGGTGGTACCGTCTGTAAAATGGTCAACACTATTAGTTATATCCTCCACCCTTGCACCAGGGTAGCAGTAACGGCGCCTACGACGAGGGTTTCTCCCACAGAATTGCTCGAGCTGCCCTCAAACAATGGAATCGCCAACGAGTCGTATTTCCGTTCATCAGCATCTTCGAAACCTAAAACAGAAAACTTATTGCTTGTTATTACTGGTAGACAGGTCTTTGCTTTTCTCAATGGGGCTCCAGTTCGCACTCGAACGAAGGGTTGGGAACTAGGGGAAGAGAGAGGGCTATTTATATTATTTGTAGAAACTGAGGCAGGAGGGGTCGTAACTGGAGTCTCAAGGGATTCTAATTTTGCCGTCAGGAGCATCACGCTTTCTTCAAGTCTCACCCTGGCCTCCCTCTCACGTTCTAACTCGTTCCTCAGCACTTCCATGCTTGAGCACCACCTGCAAACTAAGTGATCATTATTATTAGCCATTGTAAACGCGTAAGCAGCAAATTTCCCTTCACAGCGACTGCAAGTACTTGACGGGGGTGCCATGCTTTTAATTAGTTGAACAACAAAAAAACAAAAAAACGAGCGTTTGGAAATTAATAAATTACAACGTAGGTCTACCGCGTGATTATTGTGCCGTCACCTGCGAAAACCCGCAAAATTGTTCTTGAAACGCAGAAACAGGTTCTTGTAACACAATTTTATGCTAAATGAATATATAATTAAGCTACCGACGAAAGAAATGCTAAAGAAAAAGTATTAAATGAAACTTATCTGGTCGCTGTTTACTGCCTTAATCCTTTTTTTCCCACGGTAGGTGACCCTTTTGGAGGTCAGGTAGTGTGTGAAGGAAAAATGAACCTTAAGAAACCACGATTCTGATAGATTTGAAAAACAACAAAGGCAAACCAAGGGAATTTCAACCTTATGACTGCACGTTTTCTGATTGATTTGAAAACCAAACAAGGCAAGCCACGTTCAGTAGCCTTGGTTTGATCAAATAATATAGTACTGAGAGCTTATGAACTTCGATTCTTTTAAAACATTTAAGACCCAGATCATCTTTTACTATACGACGAACACTAGAGCGAGAAATACCAGTAGTTTTTTAAATTTCTCTAACGGACTTGTGGGTGTTGGACCGTTCTTCTTGATTGCATATCATGGATGAAACCATATCAATATTTTCTTCATACGTGATGTTTTTGGCCTTCCACCGCCTTCTTTTCGTTTGGTCGATCCTGTGATATCAATTTTCTTTGTGAGATACTGAAGTCCAGGTATTGTCCATCGTTTATTTAGAAACTCTTTCTTCATTCGTTTTGCACCCCCGCCCCAAGTGTTTCTCTTTACGCAGGTTCAATATCAATGTTTCATCTTCCAAAGAGTATTTCATTATGTTATAACTTGTTCACCATCTAAAGCAGAATGATGGTCTGAAATGAAAAAGGAAATAAATTAATTATTTTGTGTAAAAATTAAGAAAATTAATTATTTATGGAGAAACTGACTGTCATCTGAAAGTATTAGTTGCTAACTTTGACCGCCTTTCAATTGAGCACCATATTCTGATACCTCCCTCCAGTTGTGAGCCTGTACCTCTACTCTTGGGGCGTTGAATCTAGATTCAAAGCCAGCGTTTGAAAGAGTAAAAGTATGAGTACAAAAATAAGTACGGCCTCA
The DNA here is from genome assembly GCA_023014485.1 of Bathynomus jamesi. NCBI lineage: Eukaryota > Metazoa > Arthropoda > Malacostraca > Isopoda > Cirolanidae > Bathynomus > Bathynomus jamesi. The sequence continues at coordinate 188,549 of JAJOZX010007748.1, read as the reverse complement.
GCAGTAAGATCAATATAAAGGGTGAGCCACAATATTTTTTCAAAAGTTGGGTAATAGTTTTTTTGGCCCACCTTATATATATATATATATATATATATATATATATATATATATATATATATATATATATGACTCCTAGCTCTGGCATCAGTAGGAGTAATAATAATAATAATAATAATAATAATGATTGGGTTTGTTTAACCTCCGCAACATCTAAAGTCATATGATGGTGGGTACTTACAGTCGTACAACTTTACGTGGGAGATCCAAACCGCGGATCGCTTAACTTCGCTGATCGACGGGAAGCGGTGTTACAACATTAGCTACGACGTACCGTGATTACGGAAAAATCCTAACCAATTAAAAAACGACAAGAAACTATTTGCAGGAACGAGGTAATCCGCAGATTCTGACTTTAATTATTCGATGAACGTCTGCCGTAACTGTACATTCAGTAGGAAAAAAAAAATATATATATATATATATATATATACATTCAACTGCAAAGAACACGCAGTATAAATAACGTAAAGAACGACGCTTGTATAGGAGATATTCCGCGCAAGACGAGAGAGAGAGAACGAAACAAATGAAAAAATGAGGTAACCACCCGGGAATCGAACCCTGGATCTTCCGATTGCCGGTCAGATGCGATACCATTACACCATGGGCCTCACTCTTCCAAATGCCGTAATTCTTCTACATACTCGCAGAAACCAACTCTCAGGGCAGATTAATACAGCCTATAGCGCTAACTCCTGTATTATTACCAGCATCCTCGGGAATCGAACCCCGGCACCCCTTAATACCTTCACTTCTCTTTTAAGAAAACGGTGTTGTTCACTGAGTTACTGGCGCTGGTAAGTATTTTGATCAAACGTAATTGGTTGCAGAGAGAAATGGATTGATGTTTATCAACAAATTGCGCAAAATGATGTACGTCGTAAATATTTTGAAATATAGTTTAAAATTAGTTTGTTACGAATTTAAAAATTCCCGAAAAGCTATAAACAAATTGGTCTTTGAATACCGATCCATATTCCTTCAGCTTTTTTAATTCGTGCTATTTCTGCTCTTTTGTGTGTTCAGAATTCCAAACATTTCGCAGCTACACTGTTTTTAATTAAATTATAACGCCCTCCGAATTTGGAATGCGATGTTTCTCTATTTTAATCCTTTGCTGCATAGCCTCCACTTTACTGACTTCATTCTAGTTAACGACGTACGATTTTATTCAGTTAATCTTAGGGGACACCTCTACTGTATATCCAAAGATGCGGATGCTATAGATGCGAATTGCCGTAATCTTAAAATGTTTGAGTTACCAAACGTTATTTCTTTATTTATTATATGAAAATGTTTTCTGTATTGAAAGATCCTTTTTTACAATCATTCTCCACTCGTGCATCACTTCCCCCGTACGCCCTCCTACTCACAGAACCTCCAACATCCTCTAACAGCTTCCACGTAGCACGAATTACTTACTGCACCGACTGTACATCACTAAAACAAATCTTGGATGAAGGTACAGTATATAGCTTAGGAATTGAATATTATATAAAATTTGGGCTAAGTTGTAACTCATATTATTATCATATATTTGTATCGTTCGTCACCTGACGAGGTGTATTGCTGAATACACGAAAGCCTTGGAATTTTTTTTTATTTTTCCTTGTAGGTTTGCATCATATATATATATATATATATAGCATATTATTTTCTACATTTCAGCTATTTTATTTTGATTCATCTATCTATTTCATAAGTGGGGCTTTACTTATGTTCTCACTAACTTTGTCTTTCTGTGTAACATGGCACTTTGGTGCCAAGTCCAAAAGAATTTGTGGTATGTTTGTTTTACTATATTTTCAAATGCGTTATTGTTTGCATGGAGGGCACAGTGACAAGAGCAGTTTCTCGCAGTCTTTATTTTTTCTTTCTCACATACTCACCCTGTTTTTATTTTTTATGTAATTTTACAGAAAGTGTTTGTTTGTTTTCCAGATTTCCTACCGCACTCAACTCTCAAAAGTTATTTCTTACGTAAAGATTTTTAACTATTTGAGAATGTAAATCTACAGGGTGTCCATAAATTATCTTTACAAATTCAAGCCGTAATAGAAGAATGAAATGAGATATAATGATGCGGCTTGCTGCGCATGAAAGAACATCTCACAAAGTTTTGTTATCAAGCTCAGTACACTTCTATATGAGCGCCGTTTGTCGCACGCGACACGTGAGGCGGTATTCGATCTCCATCCGGGTTCGATTTAGCATTTCTACATTGACGGTTGCAGTGGCATCAGTAATCTTGTTTTTCAGGTCCGAAATATCGGCAACCCTCGTTCGGTACACCATGTCATTCGCATTAGCCCAAAAAAAAAAAGAAATCCGGAGGGGGTTATGTCCGTGAACGTGGCGGCGGTCCGAACAGACTTACAGTGATTGCGGTCGAACGACTCTCGGACGCGTTCAACATTCTGAGGATTTGTGCCTTGCCGGTTCGCCCCTGTCCTCTGCAAAACGCTACCAGTCTTCATAATGTTTTTGTGCCATGCACGAATTGTAGGTCTGGATGGTGTTTTCCCGGCCTTACGACATCTGATCGACTTAACATTCTATCGACACGTTGTTATTATTAGGTTACATTAAGTTAAGTTAGGTTAGGTTAAATTAGGTTGTTAGTTTTTACAGTGCCGATGTTTTGGTCTTGTTGACGAAATAGGTATAAATCCGCTCTCTCCGTAGGTAGTCCTGAATTTTCGTTGAACTTGCGTATCTGATTTAGTCTCCATAAACCAGGCAACACACTGTGCTTTTTCTTGTGAAGACGCCATTTGCACTGTATATGATGTCACGGCAATACCTCAAAAGGAAAACATTTTTTAAATCTTTGTGAGATGTTCTTTCACACGCAGTAAACTGCATCATTGTATCTAACTTCACTAATATTTTAAGGGCTTGAATTTGTAATATATACCTTGGTTGGTTAGTTTAACTTCCGCCCGAATTGTTCATTCTGACGAAGGTCAAGCTTGTCACTCCACCTTAGACCTACAGTTTAACGTGGAATCCGAACCACGCCCCACCAGCAGCCGAGAGTCTTAACCACTAGGCTACCTAAGGTACCCATTTACCTACCAACCAATTTTCTTTATTGTGTGGAAGGATGAACAGCTGGGTTTGCTGCGCGCCGCCTGCCATCACCGGGTCTCGATCCCGGCGCCGATGGATTCGTAGTCAGCGACGCTAACCACTATACCACCAAGGCGCATATACTGTATATGAATGAAAATGAAAATGAAAAGGTTTATTGGCAGACTATAGTCCATATGACAAATATTATAATACAATGACAGTATATATATATAATATGTGTGTGTGTGTGTGTGTGTGTGTGTGTGTGTGTGTGTGGGGAGAGAGAGAGATTTGGACACTGAAGAGTAGATAAAGATAAATGCGATCGCGGTTCGTTAATAATAATGTAATAATGTTTTAGTTTGGAAATGACGTGAGTCATCAATAATTCTCCCATACAGCAATAAGCCTTCGTCTGCAAGTGGAAAGTGTTAGGGGGGGGGATACTGTGCCTCCATCAACGGCCCAGCTTTCATCGACGGCCCATTTGCCCCTTGGGACCCCAAATTCTTCGTCTCAGAGCGCCTGAAGGAGCTTGAAGACGCGACTTTTGACGCGTAAGAAGATGAGATGTGAAGAGGGGGAATGAACGAAGCTAAGACGCCAGAAGGCAAAGGAGGTAAAGAGAGAGAAAAAAAAAAAAAAAAAAAACGAAAATATTTCGCATGAAGGAAAAGTTAAAAAAAATAAAGTAAAGATGTTTCATTCTAACTACTGTAACATTTTCCAAGAGAGAGAGAGAGAGAGAGAGAGAGAGAGAGAAAATAGGTAATCAGGAAGGAGATACTATTGTTAGTGATAAGACGCAGGGAAGGTAACAACAATTCTTAAAGATTGAGGCGGAAGGAAGAAATGTAGGAAAATGGGAGAGTTTCTGGGGAAAAATTTTAAGTTCAGGAACATAAGTGATACCAATAAGGTGTTACGTAACATATTAAGAAATAATAATTACTGATAATGTAACGTTCCTTCGGAATTATTCATTATAATTTCAATTATAAAACTGATATGGAAATAGCTGTGAATTACACGAATATTTCTTCCTTTCTGTTTCCTGATTTCGGTGTTAATTTGATTAGTAAACTAATACTGAGATGAAGGTCTTATTGGTAGAAAGGAACAAAGCTGAGCTGTATAAGATTGACTTGTATAAAGTTAAGTGCAAAATTTCTAAACAGTCATAAGGTCGAAAAATTCGATCTTCCTCGACTCTATTTATTTCTTGTTAAGACATTTTAATTTAGGTTAGGCTAGGTTTGGTTTGGTTGGGATACATTATACGCAGTTTGGTTAAACTAAGTTAGGTTACGTCTGGTTAGGTTAAGTTAATCCTTTTCACTTAAAATCTGAAACGTATATCTATAAGTTAGTCACTTTCATCTGAAATATTAAACAAATTTTTCATATTTGTGTAAATCTTAAATGCATGACCGTCCATAAAAGGTCGAATTGAAATAATGTCGAAATGCAAAAGATCGAACGTCGATTTTCGGAAATTCGATTTTTTTTCATGAAATTCTTTATATTCGGATGGTTTTTGTTTGGAGAAAGTCAAACATTTTTGTATTTTGAGAAAACTTCTTTTGACGCCTCGAGAGTATGGTTTATCGGTCAAAAAGGTTTGTCTTTCAAAAGGCACCACAGTCAACGTGTTCGGAAGCTTTTCTATAAACTTAGAGCAGATAAAATTTTATAAATGGCTTTATCGATATTGTATGATGGTATATGGCAACTCTTTAACACATTATGTGAAAAATGTTTAATTTAAAAAGTTTCTTTCAAATGAGCATTTTCATGTGTACATTTTTTTAATTTATGTATTTTTAATTCATGTTTTATTTATTTAATTCTGCATGTGTGTGTGTGTGTGTAAGTTGCGTTTGACCCATGCAAATAAAGTAAAAATTCTCTCTCTCTCTCTCTCTCTCTCTCTCTCTCTCTCTCTCTCTCTCTCTCTCTCTCTCTCTCTCTCTCTCTCTCTCCATATATACAGTATATATTTATATATATATGTTTAACTCTTCATACTTCCACTTACTTAAACTATAAATGCATCGATGATTTTATATATATATATATATATTATATATATATATATATATTATACAGTATATACACACACACGAGGGTAATTCAATAAGTATCCGCACTTTTAATTTTCACAATCTTATTTTCACATCTGACAGATTGTAAACACAAAACTTCTCAACATAGTCTCCCTGTTTCTCAATACACTTAGTCCAGCGATCTACAAGCTTCCTAATGCCATCACAAAAGAATGTTTTTGGCTGTGTGCGTAGCCAGTCATGCACCGCCTCCTTCAGGTCATCATCGCCTTGGAATCGCTGACCTCTCAAAGCGTCTTTTAGTGGTCCAAACGGGTAAAAATCCGAAGGTGCCAGGTTTGGACTGTAGGCTGGATGGTCGAGAACTTCAAATTTCAGTTCTTGAAGGCATTTTCTAGTCTGTGTAGCGGATGAGGGCGCGCATTGTCGTGTAACAGAATAACACCTTCCGACAATCTCCCTCTCCATTTTGTGCGAATTGCTTGCTTTAACTCATTCCGAAGCATGTCAGAATACGATGCACTTGTTACTGTAGTTCCATGCTCTAGATAATGTTCAAGGATAGGGCCTCGTGTATCTCAAAACAGTGTTAGCATAACTTTACCTGCTGACGGCTGCGCTTTGAAGTTCCTTGCAACGGGAGATGTTGCAAGGAATGACCTGAAGGAGGCGGTGCATGACTGGCTACTCACACAGCCAAAACATTCTTTTGTGATGGCATTAGGAAGCTTGTAGATTGCTGGACTAAGTATATTGAGAAACAGGGAGACTATGTTGAGAAGTTATGTGTTTATAAGATGTGAAAATAAAATTGTGAAAATAAAAAATGCAGATACTTATTGAATTACCCTCATGTGTGTATATATATATATATATATATATGTGTGTGTGTGTGTGTGTGTGTGTGTGTGTGTGTGTTAGGGATGATGATGATGATGATGACTGTCTGTCTGTTCTATGTCTATTCAACCAAATTTAGTATATACATTAAGGAAGAACCAGGGGAGGTTTTAGTAACACACCTGCCGCTCCCAGCCCCCCTCCTGGGTTGTGTTTCGGGGTCTTTTGCCGCGCTAGGGCCATTCTAGTGTGTATATATATGTATATCATGATTTTTTTAAAGTTTATTATGCCAAGCTTAGGTCCAAATATAGATCTGGTTTGTTTAAAAAGTGTACTTATAAATTAAGCAAGCTTTCCGAAGCGATTATCAAAAGGGTTACCTGTCGTTTTTGTTTAAGCCAACGTAATATTAATCCTAGCATATTTCCTTTATACAGGGTGAGCGAAAAGTCCCTGTGTACTGCAAGAAGTGTAGTGGACCTGTACCTGCACTGTGTTGGAAGTGGAAGGTGCACAGGGACTTTTCGCCAACCTTACGATGATACCTGTTACTTGATGGTTAATCTGCAAACAGGTTATGTATACACTATACAGTACATGTAAACCTTTAGTACATAGAGCTTACAGTATTGATCTTACATTTACTTTATGAGAGGTCTAGTGAAGCATTTGTTCAATAAATTATTTTTATTATAAAGGTATTCAGTGTTAAAGTCCGGAGCCGTCCTGTCGAAAATGTAAAAACCAATTAATTGGCCGCGCAGAAATGAATGTTAGGCTTAGCGAAGGTCAACCCTTAAATGCCTTTTTTTTAGTTTTCATAGCTTATACAATATACATAGCCATCCGTGATACGCTATGAATTGAAAGGTTAAACGAATAAAGGTCTAAGGCTCAAAGTTAACGTCTCTCCAATGTTTTGTCTCGTGTACCACATAAGAATATTTAAGCCGTTTTCTTGGCGTCCAAAACTTGACTTTACTTGAAGGCACATTCTTTCACTGACCTCAGGTCAGATTTGTGGACGAAAGAAATGCTGAAACTTGAGTATGTGACGTCAAATGTAAGCAAAACTCTGTTAGGCCCACCCTTGAGTAGGTGTACTTCGTAGTTCATGGACTTAAGGCTTAGCTACTTGTCTGGACACTCAACACGGAAAGAAAGCGGTATTTTGTCCAACTTTCATAGTTAAGTTCTTAAGATAAAACATTTTCTAACCATTCGCGTACCACCTGTGAGAAGCTTGTATACCAACTGTAGTATCGCGTACCACAATTGGAGACGTCATGGCCAATGTTGTAACATCACTTCCAGGCCCTCTACTCTGTATGTGGGGATTCCCCGCGAGACCTCACATGAGGGACCCCCTATCCTTGGGCGAACTAATCAAACGCAGACATCAGATTTGAGTAACAAAAAACAAACACAACATAATCACTAGCGACACAAAATAATCAGTAAAAATTCGTGTACATTATTCTCAATTTCTTTTCTACTTTTTCCTACATTCCTCTACATTTCTTTATCGGTACTTCTCTTCTACATTTTCTCCTACTTTTCCAGACTCAAAGTCGTCAATAATGTCCGTATAACTTAGTTTTCTACTTAAGTTTTTTTCAATGGAGATAATAGCCAGATTTGACAGCCTATCCTGAGACATTGTAGAACGTAAATAATTTTTTATGAGCTTCAGTTTTGAGAATGTCAGTGGCAGTTCACGTTCGCTTTAATTGAGCAGCAAGAAGTAAAAGACACTTTGTAACGAAACAAGCTGAAAACAAAGTTACAGTAAATAATCGAAGACTAACTACATTGAAGAAAAACACAAAACTTGCCGGCCAATGTGAGAGGCCGGGGTTTGTGGGGTCCCATCGCAGATGCGGGCTCCGCGGGCGCCTAACGGAGGCACTGAGTCCACTTTACGTCGATCAGCGAAGTTTAGCGACATTGGGTCTGGGTAGTAGTTCGATAGGGAACCTCCTCTGCGTCCAGATTATGTAGCGACCCGTGGTTCAACTCCCACGTAAACTGTAGGTCCCCTCCGTCATATAACCTTAGTTGTTACGATGGGGGTTAAGCAACCTCATCAAACAATAACCACACCATGGAGCAGTACTGCTGTATATAGGCTTTACTTACAAGAACTAACCGGCTTCCTTGTCTTCCGAGATACCATTAAGAACTTAGAGGTCCTTATGACGATGGGAACACTATGATCCAGTGATCACAAAATAAAATTAGATCATGTCACCTTTTGGTATTAAACAATTATTACACTGGTATGCATCAATTTTGCTGTCAAGGGTTTTGTAAGTGATTTTTATAGAGTTTTTCCTGCTGATTTCGAATCTGCAATCCGTTTTTCTCAATCAGCTCAGGTTATCCGGCTATGGCCTCATAAGTAAAATAGAATTTTTCGTGATTTTGTCAAAGCGGAATTGGAACAGTAACATCTATCATCACTTGTTTCACTTGTATGATATCTTTTTTTACTTTTCAGGCATATAGATAAAATATTTCATAATGAATAGAGCGTGTAAAAATGATCCCAATAGATTCTGCTACATATGTGGACGGTTACCATGCCAAATAACCAGTCCCAAATCACTAAATTTGTGAAGACAATGTATAGAGCATACTTTGGAATTAAGCTAGGGGACCAGGACAAAAATTTCGCCCCTCATATGTGCTGCAAGACGTGCATTGAAAATTTGAGAAGATGGAGCAAAGGCAGAGCGAAATCTTTGCCTTTTGGAATTCCCATGATTTGGAGAGAAGGAAAGGATCACGTGACAGATTGCTATTTCTGCATGACAAACCTCCAAGGTGGGCTTAAAAATTTATTTTCTTAAATATTTGAAATCCTCGTATGAAACTTGACATAATATTCACCATAATGTAATATTCACCATATATAGCATAATATTCACCATAATGGTAATCATACATTTACATATACATATTGTTATAGAAAATACATTTACACATACATATTGTTATACAAGTTACATTTACATATACAATGATTGTATATTTTCTTTCTTATATTGTCCCCGAAGGGACAATATGAATGAGAAAGAAAAATATACAGACTCCATCGACCTATTTCATATCTTACAGACCGCAGCCTTCCCTCACGAGCCGCCACTGTCTGAATGCTTCTTCTATTTCATATGCAAGTTTTATATCCATGTTTCTGTGTTTCTATTTTCAGGAGTTAACAAGAAGAATAAACACATTGTTGTATACCCTGACATTCCTTCTGCTATGAGACCTGTACCCCATGGTCCTGGAATTCCAATACCCGACCCACCTCAAACCCTGGACTTCGATGATTCTGATGATGAATCAATGACCAATGCCAATGACCAGTCCCAGTCGTATATACCTCAAAATACCGCTTCAAATGAGCCGAGGCCTCTCAACCAGGCCAAACTTAATGATCTTACCAGGGATTTAGGACTTTCCAAATTAGCTGCCGAGATCTTGGGCTCACGACTTCGAGAGGACAACTTGCTGGCTCCGGGAACAACATTCTCCTGGTATAGGAAACGAGAGGAAGAATTCCGCAAGTTTTTTGCAGTGCACGAAAATACCTCTTCCTTAGTGTACTGCTGCAATGTTGAGGGGCTAATCGAATCCTTGGGCCTGCCATATAACGCATCAGAATGGAGGCTATTTATAGACTCGTCTAAACGAAGTTTGAAAGCAGTACTTCTCAACATTGGGAATGGGGTTGCATCAGTCCCTGTAGCACATTCCGTACAACTTACTGAGAGCTACGATAACATAAAAATTTTACTGGATGCTCTCGTATACGACCAACATAACTGGAGGATCTGTGGAGATTTGAAGGTAATACTAATATCATAAGTAAACTATTGCTATTGACTATGTTGTTTTTCCAAAGGTTATTTGAGAGCGTATAAGAACACTTAACTTCCCCACAGAAGTGATACAGTTCAATGCATAGATTTTTTTTTATCTGATAGAACAAATTCTCTAAATTCTTTAAATATTTTCATTTTTTTTCAGATTGTGGCATTTGTATTGGGAATGCAAGGGGGATACACGAAATACCCATGTTTCCTCTGCAAATGGGATAGCCGAGCGGATGAGAAGCACTATGCACAGCGTGAATGGGCATCCAGAGAGAATTTTGAACCTGGGTCGCATAATGTCGTTTCAGTGCCCCTTGTACCACCAACAAAAATTTTGCTCCCACCACTTCATATTAAGCTGGACTTGATGAAAAATTTCATCAAATCAATGAATAAGGAGGGTTCAGCATTCCGATATCTCGAGAGTAAATTTCCTCATATATCTGATGCTAAACTAAATGCTGGGGTTTTTGATGGTCCTCAAATTCGAACTTTGATCAAGGATACTCATTTCGAAAACGCAAAGACTCCGACTGAGAAGAATGCCTGGCAGGCATTCAAATCAGTTGTCACTGATTTTCTTGGCAAGCGTAGAAGTCCAGAATACGAGTCCGTTGTCGAAAACTTGATGGAAGCTTTCAAAGCTCATAGGTCGCGCATGTCCATAAAAATGCACTTTTTGTGGTCCCACTTGGACTATTTTCCTGAAAATTGCGGGGATTATAGTGAGGAACAGGGTGAACGATTTCACCAAGATATCAAAATAATGGAAGAGAGGTACAGGGAAACTGGGATATCAATATGCTGGCGGACTATTGCTGGTGTTTGAAGCGAGACGTGCCCGAAGAAAAACACAGACGGAAAGCCAAAAAAACTTCATTCCTTCCTCAATAAACTTTTTTCCATATTCATTGTATGAATAAAAGTATTTGTTCACACAATGTTTTCATTTTTCACGAGTGTTCTTATAATATTACTCGTATCTACAGTGTTTAAGCTAAAAAAATCAATAAATTTGGGGATAAAATTGGACTTATAATAAATGGCCAATAGAGAAAAAACCTGACCTGATTGAGAAAAACCAATGTCATTTTCGAATTCAGCATGGTCGAATTATATAA
>JAJOZX010007748.1:117500-175000 GCA_023014485.1 Bathynomus jamesi | reverse complement strand
TAATTACCAATTCACATTCGCTTATTATCGTTAATTATCGTTATTAAAATACATTAATTACTTCATATTAAATTATTATCGTTACTTAAAGTACATTAATTACATTATAAATTATTATCATTAATTACAGTTTCATTAAAATACGGTACATCAATTACATTATTAAGTACATTATTCACTTACAATTCTTACAGTGTTTTTATATTTATATATGGTTATTAGTACAACACAAAGTACATGGGCACATACGGTATATATTTATATACAACATGACACACACAATATAACATAACGCATGATAATATGTTATAAATTGGAATAAGAGCGAGAGGAGATTTTACGTCTTCAGATGCTAATTTATGCTGTGATCATCGAATTGCGTACACTTGCATAAGCATTTTCGAGTTCATTGCACGAGGCGAAATAATAAAAAAAAAATAAAAAAATAATTAAAAAAATAATACAGGCGAACGTATTTGCACGACTTTCAACGAACAGGTACGGATGCATAAAGTTTTGTACACATTTCATAGACACACAAGTAAAATGAATATTTAATAAAATTGATATAGGATAATGGTCAACATAATATATGGACGTATGGGTGAATATGGTCGAATAATAGTTACAGGGTCTGTCAAAAAAAACTAAGCCAAATTCAAACCTTTATTAAAACAAAACCATTTATCTAATTAAGTTGAATTTTGTACACAATAAAGTATAGGTAATCACCTATTATCCTTTCAATTTTTATGACGATATCTTCAGAATTGTTAATTTTACTAATAATTAACTAAAAAGTGAGATTGTCCTACTTAACATGAAAAAAATTTTTTACGATATACTCTAGATAATTTTTAGTTTAATAAAATTAAAAGAACTGTTCAATATGATTCCCTTGCATTTCTATCACTTTTTTTAATCTTGGTCTGAATTCCTCTATTTCTCGATTTATTTGCTCTTGGGGGAGCTCTGCCCATTTTGCGATAATCAACTCACGCAAATGATTGACATCCCTTATTCTGTTCCTATACACTCTCTCTGCCAAGTTTTCCCATATTCCGTAGTCTACAGGGTTTAGGTCAGAGCTGTTAGGTGGACAATTATTCGGTTCCAGAAATTCAGGCACATTCTTTTTCAAATATTCAATGGTTGTTTTGGCAGTATGTGATGTTGCACCATCTTGTTGAAAAATAAAGTAACCTTGACTAGCCAAGTTTCTCATTTCTGGAAGCATTTTCTCAAGCAGGGTATTTGAATAATATTGAGCATTAATTTTCACTCCTGGCTCAATAAAAAATATTGAAGTTTTTCCCAACTTGGACACTCCAACAGAAACCATGACGCTAGAAGAAAAGTGACTCCTTGTTGCGTACAGTCTTTCATCTTGGATTTCATTTTTCTTCGCAACATCAGAATAAACCCGGTCATTCTGTGAGTTTCTTGGTGGCTCTACCGTAAAACGTTTTTCATCCGTAAAAAATGTCTTGGAAAGTTTATCTTCAGTTATTATACGTAAAATACGTTTGGATTTCTCAACTCTTTTCTGACAGTTTACTTCTGACAATCTTTGTCCATGCACTCTTTTAAATGGTTTAAATTGCAGATCAGATTTAATAATCCTTCTTACGCTTGATTCTGATATTTTTAGTTCTTTTGATATTTGAGCAGGTGTCATGTGGCTACCAGGTCGATCCTCTTGACTAAGGATACGTTCCTCCACTTTCTGAATATTTTCATCTACTCTAACTGATTTTGGTCGCCCACTACCAACCTTCCTTTCAATGCTTCCTGTTTCATCGATAGTTCTCAATAAGTAATCTAAACCTGATCTAGTCCATCCTTTATAATCGAATTCAGAAAGTAATTTCCTTGCACTATAACCTTTTTCAACTCTATAATGCTTTATAATTATTTTATCTTCATGTGAGAATGGAATATTTAGAGGTATTCACGAAAAATTTTAAATCTAAACAAATTCTGAAAAAGAGAAAAAAGAAGATATTACATGAGAAAAACTGAAATTTTCGCAATCTGTAGAAATAACCGCATAACTCCTAAAATATTTAAAATAAAGTTATAAAATTATCACAGATTATGTATGAGCCTTTTGTTTGTTTAGTGTAAAAAAATATTTGAAATCTCTATCAAATTGTTCATTTTATAGAGATTTCAAATTGGCTTAGTTTTTTTTTACAGACCCTGTATATTGCATCATACCAGACAGGCCATAACATATAAATAATGACGTATAGAGTGTACAGTTTTTATTATTATGTTAAAGAATTTCCATACATTGTATACTAGAGATATGATGAAGGGAAATTAATGACGGGAAAATGTGAAGGGAATTAAGCTATTTTATGACGTCATAGTTATTTAATTTGTACCTACAGTACAAGTCATTATTGGGAGAATTTAGAAAAAGATGAATTAGAGAAATACAGTAATGAATAAAGAAGTACAAACAAGGGTTCCAATCATCCCATATGCAGTGTGTATGCATAATCTAATAAAATTTAGGGATGAGGGTTAGATGCAAGACAACCATAATTAATTATAATAAATTCTTTAACAAATGAAAAATGGAAATATGGATACGACTAAACCGTAGAAATGGTAGGTCGCATGGTTGTGACACAAAAAAAATAGAAAGCAAAAATCGAAATTCTATCCACACTCGCTCAGGCGATTTTGTTTTCTCATATAAAAATGAATATTGATTATTCATTGTCCATTTTTACACACACACACACACCACACACACACACACACACACACAACACATATATATATATATATTATATATATATATATATATGATCACTCCGTTTATGTGAATATTTTTATTTCACTTCAATTCCTGAAGACAATTTTCTTGATTACCAAATTTACCGAAGAAAATAAGCAACATATAATTCAGAGCGAAGTTATAATCGACGTGAGCATTTTAATGCCTACTAAACCGTGGTAGAAAGGGGGGGGGGCGTAACTTCGCCCTAAAAGAATGATTTTTAGTTCATTTCACCTTCATTCATTTTACTTTCATTTCACCTTCAGGCTTCATCGGACAATCACGTTTGTAACCTTAGATATTACGGAGTTTGAATAACCTGTTCATTGTCCTTTATATAAAATTTCTTAGCATCATCTGATAACAGCTTATCAGATATTCTCACCCGTATTTAGCGAACTTTCTAATTTTTAAAGTGTAAATGATGAAGTTGATTAGGTATGTTTTAGTGTCCAGAAAGACGCTTCCTCAACGTCTTACACCCCCATTCGCAGTTTATCCATAAATGGGATCATTCTGGATCAAGAGTGATGCGAATTCTTTGAGAAAACCAGGAGATAAAAGGGAGAAATCAGCGTTCTTTTTCCTTCTTCAGTGCACTGGATCAACGGTATCAAGAAGAAACGAATGTGGGTGAAGTGAGTTTGGAAACATCGTTTAATTCAACTTCAACATGTATTGTAAAACATCAAATTTGAGGAAAATAAAAAAATAGTTGAAATGCAAAAATTTTCGTACATTTATTTACAAAATTATTTAATATTTTGCGTTTTCCAACTTAGTCTTGAAGAATTTAAAATTTTTATCAGCAGTTGACTCTTTATTGATTAGAGACTGTTGGCAATTCTGAATTGTAGAATTTTCTCCGTGAATCTTCATGGAAGAGGGATGACTCTACAATCTATTCGTAAGCAATGGGTCGTCGTTGTAAAGTGCTGTCTACAGATCTTAAGAGATCTGTTATTGCTGCACCCGAGTCTGGAAAGACTTTAATGCTGGAGTTAAACTAATTTTTGTATTTGTTAAATTTTTCCAAACGAAAGGTAAACTTTTCATAACTATCCTAGGCATGGTACAAAGATAAGGACGAATATAACTGATATATATATATATATATATATTATATATATATATAATACACAGTGGAGGTCATAAGTATTTGTACAGAGAAATATTTCAGTTATATTCGTCTTTATCTTTGTACAATGCCTAGGATAGTTATGAAAAGTGTGTGTGTGTGTGTGTGTGTGTGTGTGTGTGTCGTTTGGCTGGGAACCGTCGCACAAGCAATGACAGTCTGTTACGTGGATCTTTCAATTGTTTGCTAGCTTTCCAGGTGACACCTAACCCATTATACATTTATTGTCCTTTGTCGCACAAAGAATGAAAGGAACATTGAATGAAGACTGTAACAACGTCTGAATGTGTCTTGAACCATTCGAATATCACGTCTCATTTACTCCAGTTCTTCTTCTCCCTCCTCTTTGTTTACTTCAATTAACAAATCTTAATGAAAAAGTCTGTATTTATGATTTCTGAAAGCGATTTAATTAAAACTGCAAATATTTTTCATTTTATTCCACAAAGTTGACGACGAATACAAATTTAATCAACGTTTAAATTTATGAATTATGGACTATTAATGGAGTCATTTCTGTACAAAATTATTACATTGTCGAAATGGTTGAAGGAAGGACAAGAAACGAGGAAGGAAAAGTAAACCTACTTTGCCTTTATGTAACCTTCGATGCGGGTGCATTTATTTTTTTATGTAAGAAGGAAAGGCAAGGGGGAGCGCCGCAAAAACGGCCCCCCCCCCTCCCATCTGCTATTTAAGTATTTTGAGGCCCACGATGCCATTTTATTTATTTATTTATTTTTTATATAAATTTTGAAAAGATTGTTTAGTGTGTAAGATGCATGAATCTGTAGTGAGGAACAGGGAGAGAAATGTATGTTTGAGACCTTGCTGGACTGCTCACAGGGTAGATGAAGCACAAAGAAAGATCAGCTAAAGAGGACAGTGACAGAAGAGACGGGAGTTCCAGCACTTCCTCTCTCCTGGTTAACGTGCCCCCCCCCACGTGGAGTTCTCCCTTGGTCAATTGGCGTCTATCCCTTGGTCAATTGGTGCCTACACTCTCCTCCTATATTACATCATGATGCCTTTTTATGATGCAGTGGTTGCAGTTCGTCCTGAAGGGTGAACAGTTATGGAAATAGCGTGGGTTCATTGAATGACGAGAAATGATGTAATGGCTTAAAACATCCAAAAACAGACAATGAGAAGTGAAACATAAATTTTATTTTTTTCTGTCATAAAGCGTTTATTTATATTTATAGGAAGTTGAATTGAGACATTGATAGGAAAATTTTCAACGATAATTAATGAACTTTTTAATTTTTTAAGTCAACAAATATAAATAGGAAGCAAATCTTTCGTAAAAGTTTAGTGATCAAAATAATTTTGAACGAAAATTTTGAACGAGAATTAGGCAATAAAATTTATATCATTAGATAGCTCGTAAATTAAAATACTACTAATAATACAGGGTCCAGCAGAAACAATTACCCATTTTAAAAGCGACGTCATTACTTAACGGTTGAAGTGAAGGCGCTGGTGTTTGCGTCCTTCAGTAAAGCAGTCAAAAGCATTGTTAGTAATAATGGAGCGGCGGTCAAGCGTTTTTTAAATCAGGTGATTCTGTTGCAATTACTCAACGTAAATTTAGACACCACTTCAACATTGGCAGAAACGGTAGTGCTCCAAGTCTCAAGACCATCACAATTTGGATTGATAAATTCAGAACAACAGGTTCTGTAACAGATGTGAAACCTCCTCGTCGGTTACGTACGGTGCGTACTCCAGAAAATGTTGAAAGAATCACAGCAGCAATACACCGAAGTCCTCGAAAATCGGTTACTCGTTATTCAAGAGAACTGAACATATCGGACCGAAGTATACGCCGCATTTTTCACATGGATTTGAAATTCGACCCCTATAAAATGCAAATGGTGCAACAATTACTTCTTCGTGATGTGGATACACGTCCGCAATTCTGCAATCGATTCCTACAGATGGCGAATGATGACCAAGATTTCGTCACTCATTTAATCATGAATGATGAGGCCCACTTCCAATTGAATGGGTATCTAAATAAACGAAATTAGAGATACTGGGCAGCCGAAAATCCACGTGAATTGCATGAACAACCGTTTCATAGCCACGGAACCTTAATCAATTGAAGGACAACATTCGTCATGAAATTGAAACAATAACACCAGACACGCTAGAGAGAGCAATGGAGAACGTGAGAACGCGAGCAGAGGATTGTGTTCGCAACGATGGCGGCCATTTAATGGACATAATTTTCAAACACTAACGGGTGTAACATTATTGCTTTGAAATGTACTGTGAAACTGTAATGACAATAAAGATCTTTTTCAATTTGTTATGGAGTAATTTCACCTTTAAAATGGGTAATTGTTTCTGCCGGACCCTGTAATGGCGCTAGGTAAACTCGGTACTGGACAACTCGGTACCGGTCAACTCGGTACCGGTCAACTCGGTACCGGTCAACTCGGTACCGGTCAACTCGGTACTAGGACAACTCGGTACTAGGACAACTCGGTACTAGGACAACTCGGTACTAGGACAACTCGGTACTAGGACAACTCTGTATGCATGTTGATATGTCGGTCATACCAGTAGACCAAAAGTAGAAATAAATACAAGTAATACAAGTTACAAATTTATTTTCAGATAAAAGTTAAAATATAAAAAAAAAATCCAAGCACATAAAATCAATGAAAATATAAATATTGATGATTATAATTTTAAATTATGAGCAATACTTCTAATAAAATGGAGCTTTCTATTAGGATCATATGTTTCTATTGTATTTAACACCCGACGATAGCAATCTTTGTACCTTTTTTTCTGGTCTGACCCATCACCCCGCATCAAGTGAATCATTTTCGTTCTATCAATCACTTCCTCTCGTTTCAGGGTATTAACAAGGTTCCAAATGTTGGGGTGATTGTAGCCGTCTTTGTTTAATGCAGAATGAAATGCTTCTAAGTTATTCGTTGTACGAGCCATGGATGCTTTGGTTCTTTCTAAAACATTCCATAGGGGAATATGAAAAGGGGGCTCCAATCGTCTTCTTCGTTGACCACGACCTCTTTCTGCTCCAATGTAGTTGTTTTCAAAATAAGACACCAGTTCCTGGGGTATGTCATCGTCATCAACAAGTTCTTCAAATCCTGCGATAACGTCAATAACGGGCAGAAAAGCAAGGGCAAGAAAGCACCGAATTTTCAAACTGAATTCGTCGTCTTCGTGGTATCTAACTTTAAATCCTTCTTGTACGACCCGTCTATAAACATTTTGTCCAAGATGGAACAAACAGCCTGATAAGTTTGTATTAGGAAATATATGCAAAACACTATTTTGAGCAGCTTTTTCAAAATCCATTATGATAGTTTCCGGTTCTTCGTTTTGCAGTAGTTCCTTCACTTTGCCAAAAAGCATGCTGTATGTGTTTTCGCTTTTATCTGAAAGTAACGCAAACATTCGGGGTACACTGAAATTACCGCTCTGAATATGCAACACGTACAGTTGATGAAATATACTTGGACAACTCTTGAATGTGCCATCCGCTGCCCAATTCTTGAAAGTTTTCATGTCCTCAAGAGCTTGGTCGGTTCCAAATATTAAAATTCGTTTCTGATCAGCACATCCACTGTCAAACTGTAGAAATTTCGCACCACATTCTAGGTGGGAATATTCAGGAGGGATAGCGAACTCGACATTCGTTTGAGGGATGCGAGGGTAATTTGTTTCATTTTGTCTCCAACGTCTGATGTTACGTGCAATGTTTGTAAGTGGAGGAAGCTCTGCTACTGCACATTCATTCAAATTAGTTACTTCAGTTCCGATGAGTGTTCGAGGAGTATCTCGGGTCGAAGCTGACTTTTTTTTAATGGTTGTCACAACAGCCTTAGATGTCACTATTCCAGCAGTTGAGCTATGGGTATGGTCTCCAACTTTCTTAAGTATTTCACATTCTTCACCAGTTGTATGCACACGGGCATTGCAAGAACGAATCTCACACCTCCAGTATTGTTTTGAACCATCCAAATTTTGCTTATGTTTGTCGTATATATAATTAAAATCATCCACCAACTTCTTCTCACCTCTTTGTGATAAAATAATTTTGCTCGACATTATGAATGAGGGATATGAACTTAAATTTAAACTCCAGGCGTGAAATTAAACTAACGATAATAACTATACAAAACAAATAAACTGATCGCTTCCAATCTGTCTACACAACGAAAGTGAATGCGCGAACGCAAAAAAGGACAACAATGTTGCCTCCATTAATATATCTGGGCGGACCAAAGAATAATCCGCGCAACAAAAGTAGTTCCTTTTAACCAATCAACTATTAACTATTTATCAAATGGTTTATACAAACTTCAGTGTCATAATATTTAAACTAACAATAATAACTGAACAAAAACAAATAAACCAATCAATTATTAACTATTTTATCATAACTATTTATCAAATAGTTTTTACAAACTTCAGTGTCACAATATTTAAACTAACCCATTTATATATCTGGGCAGAACACAGAATAATCTGCGCTACAAAAGTAGTAGTACCGAGTTGTCCTAGTACCGAGTTGACCTAGTACCGAGTTTTCCGGTACCGAGTTGTCCGGTACCGAGTTTTCCAGTACCGAGTTATCCGGACACCCCCTGTAATACTCGGGGATGTTTGATCTCTTTCTTAACATTTGTAAAGGGATCCGAATCATTACACCATCAAGGAAGACTCAAAGAAACACCTCAATCCGTGCCGGGCAGAGAGTCGAACGCGGGACTTTCAGATTAGCAGCCGGGCACTTTAGATTATTCTGAAGGGTAAGTAGGGAGCTCGTGATGCAGGAAATCTTACATCTTTAACCCTTAAACTGCTGCTATCGGAAAATCTGCCAAATGCTGTATCTTAAAAGAAAAAAAAACGCACACACACATTATTTAAAATACATATTTTTTAAAAACTTTAATTTAAAAAAATAAGGCGCGAAAATCTGTTCTCATATGAGACATGTCGCAGTTGCGTAAGTGGACTCGTATGAGGCATGTCGCAGTTTCAGGGTTAATATATATTAATTTACTTGTTTTGCGAGCTATTAATTAAGTGTTGATTTAGGTAAAAGGTAACATCCAATATCCCATATCCCCAGGAAGTGGGGGTTAAGAACCCGAACCAGGACTACCTTAGTCAGAGTCAATTAAATTCGGGGTGGCCAGCACGCCGCCTCGTCGCCTCGCCGCCAAGGTAAGATACAGAAGAAACGGCAACCGCTCAGCTCTGGGCAGCGCTGGAATTCGAACCCACGATGCAGATGAGTCTCAGTACTGCCGAGTGGCATCCCAAATGTTCGAGCCACGGGACGCTCTAGTGCTGATTTAGTAATCAAGTATTAATAAATTCTTCGTCTGTGAGTTTTCTTGAACGTCAAATATTCATGAAACAGTTCGTACTTCGCATCCAAACAAGGAAAATGACTTTGTTTTATTACATACAATTATGTGTATATTACCCACGACATGTGATATGTTGACACATGAGGAGGAATATGTGATTTAATGCAGTGTATTTGAATGTATGTGGACAACATTCGAGTTGCGAAGATCGAAACGATGTAATAAGAATAATTCAGTTAAGGAGTTTCCAAGAACAGCAAAATAACATTTTCGTAGCTGTACGTTCGTAAACTTAAAGGGTTAAAAATTATATATACTCATATCTCTCTCTCTCTCTCTCTCTCTCTCTCTCTCTATATATATATATATATATATATATATTATACAGTCTTACCGAAGTATTTTGGCTACCCTGATGAAAAACATTATTAAAGAACGAAGTCCATTTAATGAAGAAAAAAACATGCACAGAAATAAACCCTTTATTTTAGCACCATTTGGCACAGTTCTTTGCTTTAGCAACTGCTTTAACCCTATGCGGCGTGGAACCAAAGATTTTTAATAGCACTTTGGTTTAAGTTGCGCCATACCTGCGCGAGAACTCCCCTCAACTGATCCACAATGGAAGACGTGGACGGTATGTTTCCGGTATTTGATCTAGATCCTTCCAGGGACGGTGCTCAGTAAGATTTATGTCAGGCTCTCCAGGTACCCAAGGATGAAATTTACTGCCCTGTTTTCTTTTGAGTTGTGAAGTTAACAATAGAGATGTAACACGGAGTTCCACATCTCTGAAAAGTATACTGATCAAAGTTAAAGATGCCTTTCTGGTACACTAACGTAGATGTTCTTAAAAATTTGTACGTACCTAACGGAATTTAAACGTTCTTGTATGAACAGCAGATGCTTTATCATCGTGCTAAATTGCGCCCACACCATGGCAGCATGGCACCCGTTCACACTCTCAGTGAACCTCCAGATGTGAACTGCGGAAATCTGGATTCATCGGAGAGCACCATATGTTGCCAAAGATCGAGTGGCTTTCTCAGCATTCTCTTATAGCACACTTTGTTGGATTGAGTTTATGCCTCTCGGGAGGGGAGGTTCCTTCTTGCAAAGCGTCTTCTATAAAGAAGGCTGACTCAGTCGCGCAGGCGATGTCAACAATACAATCTTGATAGTTAGTTCGGGTATCACGAGTAAGGGTGTGCGATTCGGATATTTTTATTTCGATTCGATTTTCGATTCGATTCGACCACTTGTTTTCGATTCTCGATTCGATTCGACTGCGACTGTGCACTGCACTCACCTATACTTTACAATTTACATGCACCAGCACCAACAGAACAACTTACATGCACCAGCAACAACATACTGAAAAGCGTAATAAACAACTAAACCCAAAGAACCGGTCCAAACTTGTCACACCGCAAGGCGCGCGCACGCGATTCTGTGACATCACAAAATCAAAAGCTGACCATGCGCATTGAGCGCACTCAGATCTTTATAAAGGCGTAATCTCTCAAATATCCACCTATTTTATAACGTTATTATATAAATATATATATATATATATTTTTTTTTTTTTTTCAATTGTTATTCCACGGTTTCGACATTCCATGGTTTTGAGGTAGTGCCGGTTTATCGTCTCGACAGGTTAAAGTTAGCGAATCAAAGAATCGAAATTTTTTAGCTCTAAGTCGGGTCGGGTTTCGATTCTTTTACTGAATCGACCCGAATCGATTAATCGCACAGGCCTAAATTCACGAGCATGAGGACGCTCGTTTGGCGGGGTCACTGTTGATGATCTTCATGGTCATCTTCAGGCATTTAGTTGTTTTCTGTGTGGTGAATTTTGAAAGTTTATTGCCAGTGTGCACGGGAAATGTCCACGTCTTTGACAATCTTTGCGATATTTCGCCAAATTTTGAGTGGCGTGCAGTATATGGCTCCGAATAAATGGAAAATATAGCGAGACCTGCTTATTAACTCTCTTCGTCAGGCCGGTGATGTGAATGCCATTTACAGCAGACGTTGTTTGCAAAAACGTAAATTAAGCTTTTGGAATTTTCCATCATATCGAAATGTCCAGAAGAGAGGTAAGGCATTTTACCCAAACGGGTCTATCATATGCGCGCTTAAAAGAAATCCATCAGTTAAGCATGAAGTTTTACCACTGTATAAGATAAAGAAATTTATCCTCATAAGTTTATATACTAAATTTAAATGTATTTATATTAAATTAATGTACACATGATTTTACTAAAGCTAAACTAAGCGAACAAAAATTCGCGTGACATACTGTAGATGTACAAAGGCGCTCGTGGACTTGGACCACCAGTGAAATAAAATCTACGGAAACTTCAACGAGTATTTCGTTTACTTTTGTAGCGTAAGTAAATAGTTTAAGGTCCTACTTTAATTTCGTTTACTCGGGAGGGATGATGGGACGGTTAGGTTCTGGGATCTACTACTTGTAAAAAAAACTGTAAAAATGGTAATATGAATAGTAAAATTAATAATAGAAATAATAATGAAATAATAAACTAAGTTTGAAGGAAAGACATTATTACTGAGAAAATCCGGTTAAAAGGAACAGCAAACATTGTTTCCAGATCATCATAATGATAATACATTTCATTACGTAAAAACCTCATCAATTCCGTTTAATTTAATACCTTCGAAACCGCTTATAATTCTTTAGTTACTATTCTTTGTAAGTTTATAGAATTTATACTCATATATGTTTATGGAATTTATACTCCTATATATTTATGGAATTTATACTCCTATATATTTATGGAATTTATACTCCTATAGGTAAATACAATTTTTATTGAAGTTCGCTTCAGGAAAACAATTTAGAAGCTTTGAGTTAAGTCGTGGCCACGTCGTTATCCCACTTCCCTTAGGATCAGCGTAATTAAACGACATTCAAACTGTAGAGCGATATGGCGTTCGTATCCAACTTCAAGCTGCAGGTTCAATCCCTCATATGACTGACCCCTCTTCTCTACTATTTAAAAGCAATTAACAACAATGGCGAAGCTTTTTATAAAAATCTATATTCTTAAAAATAATATTCGTTTTTAAATTTCGAAATGAGGAAATAAAAGTTTGAAGGAAATTAAGAAACAAATTTCAAAATAGACGAAAAACCAAAAGGCAAATTTGAAAATTTATCTCATTTTCAAATTTCGAAATTCCTTTATTTCTTTAATTATTATTAATTAATTAAACGGTAGAATGAGCTCATTTTAAAAGTACTCTTTTCAGAACGAACGGGGAATTACATCCCAATATTTTATACTATTTATCAATATACATATCTTTTTATTTATTCATCTATCTACCTATCTATCTATCGAGACATGAAACATCATTTGAATCGACGTTCATATTTTGGATATATTACATACTAACGTCGGACTAACAAATGCTCTCTCTCTCTCTCTCTCTCTCTCTCTCTCTCTCTCTCTCTCTCTCTCTCTCTCTCTCTCTCTCAGAAAAGAAAGATATTGAGAGGCTGGAGCGAGTGCAGGCGAGGGCCACAAAGTTAATCCCTTCCGTTAGGCATATGGGCTACAATCGACGCTTACGCGCCCTGAACTTGTTTTCGCTGGAAACTCGGAGGCTGCGCGGTCAACTCATCGAGGTTTTCAAGCTCTTACGCGGGTTAACGATGTCGATTTTAGAGGCATGTTTAGTTTAAATGATAACCCAACTCGCAACAATGGTTGGAAGTTGGATTTGAAACGGTGTAGGACTAGTGTTTGTGGGAATTACTTTACCTATAAGATCTGTGACACCTGGAACGGGTTACCTTCTGAAGTTGTGAACAGTTCCTCTGTGGATCATTTCAAGAAAAGGTTAGACCAAATCTTGCACACTATTTGAGTGTGTAGAACATTTTCCCTGGCACCCGTTGCCATTGATACCTCCTCGGTATGGGCCGCAAGGCCTTTTGAGGTCCTTCTTTTCCTTGTAACTCCTTGTATCTCTCTCTCTCTCTCTCTCTCTCTCTCTCTCTCTCTCTCTCTCTCTCTCTCTCTCTAAAAAAAAATTATAGAAGATAGATAGATAGATAGATAGATAGAGATAACTTCATTTCGTTGTTGCATTGTCTATCCATTTGGTTTCGTAGTAAAAGAATCGTGTTTTAATTTTACAACTTAATTAGAAAGAAATGCTGCAATCCAATTACAGATTTTTATTTTTGTAAGATAATTATTCTGTGAAAACTAGAATAAGAACATTTTCCATTTGTAAATACTTTTTCAACATTATTATTTTCCTTCGTAAAATTAAATTAATCTTTTATTTTAAATCGTAGTCCTCAAGAAGTGAATTGAAATTCAAAATAATTCTAAAATAAACTTCCAATTATAATTTTAATTACGAATTTGTCAGTTTAGAATTATTTATTTTTCGATATTTAGTCCCTCTCTTTTGTCTCAAATATAGGCCTATTCATTATTCTTTGTAACCTAACACCGAAACATAACCTACGGGGGAGGGGCTTGGGGGTCCGAGCGTTTTAATAACCTTTTCTCTGGTTCTCCACGTGATGTTTATGCTAAGTTTGGTGCGTATTACCGAGTCATTTCGGAGTGTATAAAGGAATATAGAACATCAGACATCAGATATCATCATCGCCAACATATATAAACATCTTTATATATGTAGGAAATGTTCTATGTTCACGCCAAATTTAGTATACGCTTTAAGGGAGACCAAAGGAAGGTTTTGGTAACACACCAGCACGTCCCACTCGTCGTCCCAGTTCCCACCCCCCCTTAGATTGTGTTTCGGGGTTTTTATTTTGCGCAAGACGTAGCTGGCGTTCTACTATATATATATATACCAGCCATTTTCCTGTGACTAGAATGTGTTGGAATAAAGTATTTCGTTTGTGTTGTAGAGCTTGTTCGTTTTTTCGGTTATGTCACTCATTCCTGCAAATGATGTCATTTCGCGTAATTGTCGCGTCTTTCGCTTACATTATTATGCTCTACTTAAAGTAACAACAACTGTTATTCTCCGCTGAACTTCAAAATAAGCTTTGCGCTATCCTAACAATACTATTTATTAATGCCGCTGCATTTTAAACAGCGATGTTTGCGGCGTGAAATGTTGTATCTTCTCTCCTCTTCGTGTTTAGTTTCGATTTGACGTTGTTTAAGTGCTTGTTAATGTTCCTTCCTACGCTCTTCCCGCTTTAGGCGCTTCCCTTTGAATGACGAAACGCGCTTTCTTGCATGAGAATGTCTTACGAGTCTAATCCGAAGGTGGCTCTTAATGGAAGTGCCGTTACAGTAGTTGGACTCTGATGTTATCTCCGTTAATCCCCCCACCACCTTCTGGAGAAGCCGTTTTCGGAGCACCTCATTGCGGTTGAGGAGACCCCGTAAGACGAAGATGGAGATGAAAGGCTCGCTACGGTTTATTCGCCCTATACTTCATTGTCGATTATCATCTATATTGATTCGTCTATCGACGTTATGTTAATTTACTTGTTTATTTTTTTTGTTTATTCGTAGGAAGCGACATGATAATTTGAAGCGTGACTGCAAAACATAATCACATTTAAGACTTATTCCATTTAAAACTTATTCCATATAAAATTATATCTCTTTATACTTCCTTATTTTGGAGACCATTACTGTCTCTATTATACTCGTAAACTTACCATTTTTATTTTTACTGGTACTTACAAACTCCATTTCCCCGGTAAAGAATTAATAATTACCGAGCATACACAAACCGTAGATACGGTAATGAGGCTGCGATCAGTCTGTAAATAATTGAAAATGAACAGCACTCTCCTTTGGAAACTATGCTGCAAAAGTCGCTCCCCTTTCGCACGAAAATTAAGAATTTATTAACGCTTCGAAAAAATCTATTTTCCTTTATTCTTTGAGAAGCCTCGACAAGAATATTTTCCTTTATTCTTTGATAAGCGTCGACGATTTAATTAACTATATTACTCCCAATTTCAAAGTTAGTTTTTTTGAAAAACTTTCACTTGACAAAAATATATTTTCTCATCATTGAAAAGTATTATAAAACTGTTAAAATATGAATTATTACAGAGAGAAGAGAGAGAGAGAGAGAGAGAGAGAGAGAGAGAGAGAGAGGAGAGAGAGAGAGAGAGAGATATATATATTACACCTCAAGAAAAATAGTGCTACGTAGTGCTACTATAGCTCATAGGCTCCTGACCCTACATCCAATCCAAACTGATTTCAGAGATCCGCAGCCTCTCCGGTTTCGTGAGTGATTACATTCGATGACCATTCCGATTACAACATCCCCTATTTTGAATCTTCGACCGAGTTACTCTCCATCATGCCACACAGAAGAAGAAACGCGAGAAACGCAAGAAACGAAAGAAATAGAAGAAATTCGTTATCTACTCGGGCTACTGACAAAGAAAACATTAATCACCCTGAAACGAATAACCTACAATCCGCTCCTGGTCCCACAACAAAGGGAGAACTCTCCCCCCAAAGAAACAACAGAACTAGCGGCACCTCCCGAAACAGCAGTGTTGTCTCCACAATATCACCGAGAAGCAATACAAATAGTTTCAGTTTTGTCGACGATCAGCAAGAACTCTTCGACTTCCTGAGCACGAAGGGAAAGGCCATCGTCAAACTCCTGACAGCAATCCTAAGCAGTGATTCTTTTAAACGATGCCCTCAAAATGAGGGACGAAGAGACTGCCGAACTTAAACAAAAGGTCATCGAATTAAAACAAAAAGTGGATTTTATGAAACAGAAACCAAACGATCATGAAGGGTTGTACCCCCAATTACCTTGTTGTTACACCCGTAACTCTGGGAAATAATAATAAGGACTTTACCCGGGTTATATGATTATGAATTTGGTAGCGAAAGCCAGCTTAACCTTAAGCTAGGCCTATCAGCATACGTGAAAAAATTTAATTAAGCCTATTTCATACGAAAGTAGCCCCTGAGATCACCGGATGTCAACCACGGCTTCTCTTCAAGCCTGGGCCTACCTTTTCTACAACTTTCTGATTATTAAACTTCTTAACAAAAGTTTACCACAATCACTGGGAACGATACTAATACAGTATACATTAGCTCCTTAAAGACGGTGTCGCTGGTCCAACACATTTGTTTGTAAAAAAAAAAAAATTTCATTAACTCACTTGTGGTCATTCTTGAACCACAGATCAGTCACAGTTGGATATGAAACACGTCGTAAAAAATATAATTATATCACAGATATAAAAAAATATATATATATATATATATATATATATATATATCAGTCACAGTTGGATATGAAATACGTCGTAAAAAATATATAATTATATCAAAGATATAAAATATATATATATTATATATCTATATATATATATATATATATATATATATATATATATATACAAACAAACTATCTTAATTGACTGAGAGTAAACTCTGATAACTTTCAAGGAAATTCCCGTGTAGCGTCAGCGACTTATTTGATTAATGTGTTCCACTTTTCTTCCTCTAACGAATAGCCTATCACATTTTCACGGACGGACTGTCACAGCTCTCTCTTTGGTGGCTTGTTCTCGAATGTCTACTTGATTCTTCATCTGCGCCGCGCTCCCTGTACTTCGGATTTTCATCTCGCACTGGGAAACAATCCTTCGTCCATCTCCCTTATAAACCTGCAACTTAGAGACATCTTTTACATACACTATTTTATGAGTTTTACAAATTCATATCTGGTTTATGTTATTTAATTAACTTATTTGACATACAGTATTTGATAAAATTAAACTAATTATTATATATATATATATATATATATATATATATATATATATATATATATATATATATATCGAATGCTATTTAAAAACTCAAACTAAAGGATTCGACGAAACGGGAGGTGGGGCATCATGTGACTGATATTCCCATTCCTTATTGGTCAAACAATATTACAAGTACAAATGTGTGGAACTGTTCTTCTGCCTTTGTGCCAAAAGTCACAGCCTTGTTTTTCTAAATTCATCTGAGTCCTACGTAAAATTTATTTGTTAACTAACTTATGTTCTCCAATCATGTAATAATTCGTATTATAAATTCTATTATTAATATATTCTTATTTTGCAATCCTAACAATCAACACTCGAAGCTGGAACATCTCCAAGATAAACACACTAATGAGATGGCTATTAGTGGTCCCTCTCTCCCTGCAGAAGCCCAAGGCGAGAACTGCAAAGAGATAGTGATTGGGACTCTGAAGACCCATCTCAATTAATCCGTCTGCCAATACATGATTACTGAAGCATCTAGATTAGGGAGGCCAAATTAATAAAAAGAAGCCTGGTGTTTACGTGAATGAATACCTTACAAAATTTAAGCAGATCTTCTCAAAAGAGTTCTAAAATTAAAAAAAGATCACCCAAATTATTTCCACTCATGCTACATTCGCGCTGATGTTATTTAGGTGAAAAAATTGCACACCAGTCAAAGACGACAGATTAATAGTGAAGCAGATCTAAATAACTATTTCCGCGAAGTACAGTGTCCAGCCCCTTTATCCAACTCGGGTAATTCTTGCAGCAGAATCTTATGTTTATTTCTCTTTATCTTATACATATCTCTATAACCATAAAGGAATACATATGAAGAACTCATTACAAATATATGGGATTTTTTAACTGTTATTACTACTAACACTGTTATTATCATTATCTCAGTATTAATATTATTAATATTATTATTATTATTATTATTATTATATTCTTCGTGCCGGTGACGCTTGTCAGTTTCGTGTTCCCTCTTCCTATCAAAATTAACAGTATTTAAAGTCAGTGATCCATTGTGTTGCTGTTCAAACAAAATTGTAAACGTGCCGAGATTACACAGTTACAATCTCATCAGATTAGGTTACATAGTTTACATAAAAAATATTATTGAATTTTTCTAGCGACCTCCGGCACTACCGTCTAAGTCCTACAGAACACAAACTGTGCCCGTGACCCTGAAATAACAAGCATACGACCGAACGACTGAATTTCGACTACATATTATTAATGAATTTAATGTAAAGCAAGAACGCTATCAAAAAATCGAATCAAATTCTCTCATTAATCGTTCCAAAACCCATCAATATATAGCAAACTTCAAGTTCACTTTGAAGTTAACTTTCGTTAGTTTTAACGGAAATATCACGACTTAACCAGTCGTCAAGGGCGTACAGTTGCCCTAACCTGGGCATTCAATTAACCGGGCATTCAATAATTTTCCCGTAGGTTTAACGAAAATGTCACGACTTAACCTTACATGAAATCCCTGAACATTTTAGGGATTTCATGAAATACCTAGTTACACATATTTCCCGTAACATATATACGTCTGACTTTAAGTTTTAATAATTTTATAATTTTATAACTTTCAGCTCTACAGCCTCATCGTGGATACATATATAATATCAGGTTCTTCGTTCTTGCTTTAACTTCAACAGTTTTTTATTTTTATGTTATCTCATTTTATCCATATATATATATATATATATATATATATATTAATGTAAAGAACGACGCTTGTGTAGAAGAGCGACCGCACAAGATGAGGAGGGAGAACGAGCAAATGAAAAATGAGGTACCTCATTTGCTCGTTCTCCCTCCTCATCTTGTGCGGATGCTCTTCTACACAAACATCGTTCTTTACATTAATTATACCCTGTGTTGTTTGCAGTTAATATATATACACCTAACTTGGTTAACCTTGGTTCACAATCTTAAATTGGGTGTAATCACAAGTTATATAAATTATACGTTCAAAGTTTCCATTATATTACGCCTTAGTTATAATATGCTTCATTTATCTGTATTTTAAGATCGTATCATCATTTCTAACTTGTAATATTAGAAATTAATTATTATCGGTATTTCAACATGTTCTGTTTACCATATTTTTTTATCATTTTTCTTTTCTATTATTTCTGTTATTATTATTTCTATTATCATATCGTATTGTTTACCTCTTCCTTTTCTATTTCAAAGATTATTTCAATTTTTACTTGTAATGACAGAATTAACTAAATGCAACTTTATTTTTTTCCATTAATTCTATTTACATTTCTTAGTTTCCTTCGTAAAAATAGAAATGAATCTCAAAGAATTTTGCCTGAAAAGCTGTCGTTATGCTTCCCAACGGAATATTCAGATAAGAACACTGTAATTAAACTACTTGTCACTAAAAAATACAAAATTAGACGTTAATGGCAACATTGTGTAAACCAGTATGGATGTAATGTATATCTTATGTAATGTGTTCTTTCTGAATAAGGATTATTATTATTATTATTATTATTATTATTACCTAATTTTAGGTAACTATAACTATTGGACTAATAAAAGTATGTTAGTAGTAATTGCTAGTATTGCGGCAGTACTATTATCATCTAACTCTGGCAACTGTAACTCAATTTCTTCCGTAATATTTTATTAATTTTCCATGTTTTTTATCTTTTATTTTTTTTATATTACGTCTTGTCCTTTTTACCTAGCTGGAACCATTACTGTACCCTATATTATATGTTTATTGTCCTAATAATAATAATAATGATATAAAAATAAAAAAAAAGATTCCCAAAACGGGTGTTCCATATGTTTTTCATTCATAATCTCCTTTAGGAACCCAATTATTCATTAATTTTAACACGCATCATTTATCACACCTGATTAACATCGAAAGATTATAAAAAACTGCCATCGATTAATATGTTTATTAACGTGTTTTTCCGTCTCGCACTCTTTTAAATTGCTAGTTTTAATGTTCCTTCATAATAAATCAGAATTACAGTCTCTGAATTTCTCTAGAAGGTATACGAGATTGAGACCCATAAATGTGACCTCCTCTCGGTTTCTCGATCTTTACCAACCTTCCCGTTACTAAAAAATCTGGAAGTTCTTTCGCAGATATATTTACTAAATAAACATAGAGAAAAAAACCAATGAACATGCATATGTATATATGTATGTATGTATGTATGTATGTATGTATATATATATATGTGTGTGTGTGTATGATGTATATATTTCTCCCCCACCTCACAACTCTGTAATCAAATTGTATTCTATACATGATGCCAATGAACTCCCCCTTATAATTTAGTCTCCTCGTCCTCATTAATTTGTAACTCTTATATCTCCTTCATAAACTAATTAAGTGTAAGTTTTTTCTTTCGCTCTTTCAAATTTTATTGTTTTGTACATGTATTCATTCATCCAAATCCACTTTCTGTCGTATATTCTTAAAATTCCGATACGTCTCCATTCCCTCGGGTTAACCAATTTTATTATAGGTACCAATTTCATTGATAAAAATTCAAATACTTATCTCTTAACGACCTCAACACAAAACTGTATGATGGTCATTTATCATTTTTGAGCCTTAATATTAGAAGCCTCGCTAAACATCATGATGACGTGTAAGGTACATTATCTTTCATTAAAAAAGATTTCCATGTATTTTTACACTCGCAAAAACCTTCATAGAGAACTCGTATAAACATTCATTTCCTTTAGAGGGCTATATACATCTTTTGACACTTTCCGCACAGAAAAAGAAGGCGACGGCATTCGTATTTATATAAAAAAAAACATAAAATACATAAAAATTCATTCAATGTGTAAGTAGAACGTCACATTCAAACGTGTGTGGTAAATCTTACCCTTGACAAAACTTACAGGATCAAATCAAACATCAATTCCTAAAGATCTCGCGTTATTTCATCCTCGGTGACTTTAATATAGACTTAATGAAAATAGGAATAGGCTGCATTGCCAAATCATTATGGAACGCAATGATCAGCCAAGGATATAAGACCTACGTTACGAGGCCAACACGCCCCATATTGACCTTAGCAAATCTTCTCTTATCGACCACATATGGTCAGATATAGCTCCACAATACGTACATGACACAAGGATACTCCTTGCAGGCATAACTCATCACCTCTCAAATTACGTCACAGTCAAAACAGTGGCAAACACCCTTAAGTACGCAAATATTAAATTCAGGAAAACAAGGCATAATCAGCTTAATAAATTTAAAACGAAATTAGGCGAAACAGCTTTCGACTCCATTGACTCCATGTCACCAAAGTAAGAGCCAACCTTGCTTCTAAACGTATGCAAATCTTCTCTTATCGACCACATATGGTCAGATATAGCTCCACAATACGTACATGACACAAGGATACTCCTTGCAGGCATAACTCATCACCTCTCAAATTACGTCACAGTCAAAACAGTGGCAAACACCCTTAAGTACGCAAATATTAAATTCAGGAAAACAAGGCATAATCAGCTTAATAAATTTAAAACGAAATTAGGCGAAACAGCTTTCGACTCCATTGACTCCATGTCACCAAAGTAAGAGCCAACGTTTAGAAGCAAGGTTGGCTCTTACTTTGGTGACATGGAGTCAATGGAGTCGAAAGCTGTTTCGCCTAATTTCGTTTTAAATTTATTAAGCTGATTATGCCTTGTTTTCCTGAATTTAATATTTGCGTACTTAAGGGTGTTTGCCACTGTTTTGACTGTGACGTAATTTGAGAGGTGATGAGTTATGCCTGCAAGGAGTATCCTTGTGTCATGTACGTATTGTGGAGCTATATCTGACCATATGTGGTCGATAAGAGAAGATTTGCTAAGGTCAATATGGGGGCGTGTTGGCCTCGTAACGTAGGTCTTATATCCTTGGCTGATCATTGCGTTCCATAATGATTTGGCAATGCAGCCTATTCCTATTTTCATTAAGTCTATATTAAAGTCACCGAGGATGAAATAACGCGAGATCTTTAGGAATTGATGTTTGATTTGATCCTGTAAGGTTTTGTCAAGGGTAAGATTTACCACACACGTTTGAATGTGACGTTCTACTTACACATTGAATGAATTTTTATGTATTTTATGTTTTTTTTATATAAATACGAATGCCGTCGCCTTCTTTTTCTGTGCGGAAAGTGTCAAAAGATGTATATAGCCCTCTAAAGGAAATGAATGTTTATACGAGTTCTCTATGAAGGTTTTTGCGAGTGTAAAAATACATGGAAATCTTTTTTAATGAAAGATAATGTACCTTACACGTCATCATGATGTTTAGCGAGGCTTCTAATATTAAGGCTCAAAAATGATAAATGACCATCATACAGTTTTGTGTTGAGGTCGTTAAGAGATAAGTATTTTGAATTTTTATCAATGAAATTGGTACCTATAATAAAATTGGTTAACCCGAGGGAATGGAGACGTATCGGAATTTTAAGAATATACGACAGAAAGTGGATTTGGATGAATGAATACATGTACAAAACAATAAAATTTGAAAGAGCGAAAGAAAAACTTACACTTAATTAGTTTATGAGGAGATATAAGAGTTACAAATTAATGAGGCGAGGAGACTAAATTATAAGGGGGAGTTCATTGGCATCATGTATAGAATACGTAATGTATGTATATATATATATGTGTGTGTGTGTATGATGTATATATTTCTCCCCACCTCACAACTCTGTAATCAAATTGTATTCTATACATGATGCCAATGAACTCCCCCTTATAATTTAGTCTCCTCGTCCTCATTAATTTGTAACTCTTATATCTCCTTCATAAACTAATTAAGTGTAAGTTTTTTCTTTCGCTCTTTCAAATTTTATTGTTTTGTACATGTATTCATTCATCCAAATCCACTTTCTGTCGTATATTCTTAAAATTCCGATACGTCTCCATTCCCTCGGGTTAACCAATTTTATTATAGGTACCAATTTCATTGATAAAAATTCAAAATACTTATCTCTTAACGACCTCAACACAAAACTGTATGATGGTCATTTATCATTTTTGAGCCTTAATATTAGAAGCCTCGCTAAACATCATGATGACGTGTAAGGTACATTATCTTTCATTAAAAAAGATTTCCATGTATTTTTACACTCGCAAAAACCTTCATAGAGAACTCGTATAAACATTCATTTCCTTTAGAGGGCTATATACATCTTTTGACACTTTCCGCACAGAAAAAGAAGGCGACGGCATTCGTATTTATATAAAAAAAAACATAAAATACATAAAAATTCATTCAATGTGTAAGTAGAACGTCACATTCAAACGTGTGTGGTAAATCTTACCCTTGACAAAACCTTACAGGATCAAATCAAACATCAATTCCTAAAGATCTCGCGTTATTTCATCCTCGGTGACTTTAATATAGACTTAATGAAAATAGGAATAGGCTGCATTGCCAAATCATTATGGAACGCAATGATCAGCCAAGGATATAAGACCTACGTTACGAGGCCAACACGCCCCCATATTGACCTTAGCAAATCTTCTCTTATCGACCACATATGGTCAGATATAGCTCCACAATACGTACATGACACAAGGATACTCCTTGCAGGCATAACTCATCACCTCTCAAATTACGTCACAGTCAAAACAGTGGCAAACACCCTTAAGTACGCAAATATTAAATTCAGGAAAACAAGGCATAATCAGCTTAATAAATTTAAAACGAAATTAGGCGAAACAGCTTTCGACTCCATTGACTCCATGTCACCAAAGTAAGAGCCAACCTTGCTTCTAAACTACCACCCATGGTGCGGTCTTTCGATACGTACCTATGCCCTCCGTTACCACACTCTTTCTTCCTATCCCCATCCCCGACTACGACGTACGATCTAATGACAGCCATAAAACAATTAAAAAATAAAATATGTATACTAGACGCAATCCCAAACAGAATTTGCAAAAAGTGCGCAAACTTAATTTGCGCACTCTTTGCGCACTCTTTGCTCATAAACCTATCCACTCAAAATGGTGTCTTCCCAGACGGCCTATAAACCTATCTATAAATCGGGAGATTAAACTTCAGGGGCGGATCCAGACCGATGCAACCGATACACATGCATCGGTTAGAAAAATATGTGCTCCGTCCGCATCGGTCAAATTATTGTTTTATACAGTCTCAATGTGTTCTGTTCTTAAAAACATTATGTATGTATATATTATATATTATATTTCCATGACGAAGATACACTGAACTAAAAAACTTGTAATGTAAACTGAAAAATTGCATCGGTCAGATTTGTGGTCTGGATCCGCCCCTGAACTTCCCCCTCAAACTACAGACCTATTTCGATCCTCCAAACCTTCAGTAAATTATACGAGAGAGTAATATATAATCAAATAATAAAATTCATACATAAATTAAAAATGATACACAAACACACAAACAACAGTTTGGCTTTCTAAGTGAACACACGACAAATGGCGCGATAACGGCAATATTAAAGGAACTTTATAGAAATTATAGTAATCTCAACGCCAAAAAACTTCACTAATCATCCTACTTGATCTAGCTAAGGCTTTTGACAATCAGACACGTACATTAGAAAACCGAATAATACTCTACATTGTGTGACTAGATCCTTATCCTCAACTGGTCCAAACCTTTGGAATTCACTTGATCAAGAGCTAAAACAATCTATGCCACTAAAATTCTTCCAAAGAAAACTGAAAGACAAACTCATCAACTCATACGAGCCATAACTATGTATCGCCTGTCTTATTTCAACTAACAAAATTAAAATAAATTATCTTCTTTCCATATTTCTTTATATCAAAACAAAAATAATAATAACAGGTAAAATAAAACCAAATATAAGTAAGGTCAAGGCACCTAAGGTAGTTAAGATACTCATTAAGGAAGGTAATTAATATTTCGATATTTTAATTATATAATATTTAATTATATTTCATAATCTAATATCCAAATAAATATGAATGTATAATCTTAGCTGAATACCTATATATAATTATGTGTAGTTATGTGAATATGTAATCTTAGCTGAATATCGTAAATGTATGTATTTCTAAACATATGTTTGTGGTTTATAACCGATAATATTCATGTACTTTTCTCTCTTTGCCTCTCTATCTTTAAAACTACTCTGCGTTAGCTATCAAGATTTGCCATACAACTCTATTCTGTCATAAAGCATAAAATTTTCTATAAAAATATATGAAGGCATTACTGTCCCATATGACCGATGTATAATGGGTGTGTGTGTGTGTGTATGTATGTGGGTGCGTATTTATGGGTGTACATGTGTGTACCTGTATATATGTGTGTGTGTGTGTGTGTGTGTGTGTGTGTGTGTATCTATACGTATGTATATGTGTGTATGCATGGACATATGTATGTATGTATGTATGTACGTCTATGTGTGTCCATATATATATATATATATATATATATATATATATATGTCACATGTGTCAGTATGTATGTATGCTTCCTGTAGCAAGTGATGTGCACCCAGGGGCGGACTGAGCGGTCGGGCAATCGAGTATGGACCGAGAGCCGGGCCATTAGGGGGCCCGGCGGCCCCTACCCGCAGTCATCATAAAACAGTGAGTGTGTTCTCATGGGTCAAGTGTCTAATCGAACTGTAATATGAAAAAAATCGGATTTCAAAGAGCCCAGGACCTCATTAGGCCCGAGGGCCCAGGTTGCTGTCAGTCCGCCCATGCGTACACCATCATCTCGTGTAAAAATAATAATAAATTGTAATATTGTTATTATTATTATTATTATTATTATTATTATTATTATTGATATTACTATTGTTTTATATTGTCCATTCTACTACACTACATATGCTTAGAAATGTCGCACTATCATATGTATATATACGTGTGTTAGGATATGTTAATTCTTATATACCTATTGTATGCCTTATATAGGCCTATGTAGCAGGGAACAATAAACTTATTATTATTATTATTATTATTATTATTATTATCATCATTATTATTATTATTATTATTATCATTTATTATTATTATTATTAATTCTAGACGGAATACCTTCGTTGTTCTCACTAAGTTCGCTTTCAACAGTTTGAGGTTTATTTTCTTTCGACTGTTTTAATTTTGTCTATTGTCTATTCCTGAAACTTTATGATTCCATTATCTATCCAGCAACTATACTTCGTGATTTTCCCCGCTTGTATTTCTCTTCACGAATGCCCTTCCGTATCTCATTATATACTGTAACTGTTTAATGTGGCTGAAACTGTATTTTATATATGTTGTCTTGTACTGTACCATTGTTCGCCTATCTATTTTTAATTGTCCCCCATTTTGTATTTCTTAACTATGTTTACTGTTTAAAATTATTTTCTTTTGTAGTATACCGACTAACGACTTCTATATCCTAAATGTTTGTACTTACTCTCGTAAAATATCAGTTTATTTTTATTATGCTTATACTGTACTCCTATAGGGTTCCCATACGTAATTTGTAATGTCTCTTTGTATATTCTCTCTTTGTGTATACACACGCGCTCACACACATACACATAAACAAACACACACACACACACACACACACACATATATATATATAAGAGTGGATGCATCAGAGGCAGTAGAAAATACTCGACTTGACTGTGACGAACCTTTAAATGACCCAGATTATATGTTTCAGTTCTTCTGTGACACCTTATTCCATATTTTTAATATTTGCTTTCCTTTAAGGAGAAAAATAGTTTCGCCCAAAAGGGTCGCAAATCCTTGGATCACTCCAGGAATTATCACTTCAATAAAGAACAGAGATAAATTATTCAAATTGCAATTGCAGAGCAAAATTCCTAAAATACAATATACTCAATACAGAAACAAATTAACTAAAATAATCAAAATTGCAAAATATAACTATTATAACAATCAATTTTCCAAACAAAGGAGACATGAAAAACACTTGGACAACCATAAATAATCTTCTCGGAAAACAAATTAAGAAAAATTCAATAGAGAAATTAAATGTTGATAATAAAGAAATCACTGATGATACTGTTATTGCAGACTCTTTGAATGCACATTTTACTTCAATAGCGGATAAGCTTCGCTCACAATTAATAAATAATGATCACTCACCTCTAGAATATATGCCACCCAGCCCACTAAATTCATTTTCTTTTGTTCCTGCTACCTCTACTGAGGTCCGGAATATTATTGGTAAATTAAAAAATACAAAAAATAACATTCATAACATTCCTGTACCTATATTGAAACTTGTTAAAGATAAGATATCTGTAACTTTGGCTAAAATTATTTTATCAATCAAAGTATTTCCAAAGGAATATTCCCATCAATGCTAAAAACTGGTTGTATAACACCCCTTTTTAAAGGGGGTGATCTACACTAGCAACAAATTACAGGCCGGTGTGTTCATTATCTGTGTTCAGCAAAGTTTCGAAAAAATTGTAAAAAGTAGAATGCAGCGATATTAGAATCCTACAATTTATTATCTCCAAATCAATATGGCTTCCGTAATAATAGAACAACGGAAATGGCTATTTTAAAATCTTATGGAAAATGTAAATATAGCTAAGGAGAACAAAGAAATAATGATATCAATATTATGGATTTGAGTAAGGCTTTGATGTAATAGACCATAATATTCTACTTAATAAAATTGTATTGTTACGGCTTTAGAGGGGCAATCAGTGATTGGTTTAAAAGTTATTTGTCCGATATATATAATTTTGTATCAGTAAAAGGTTTGCTCCACTAAAGCGCTTGTCAAACATGGTGTGCCACAGGGCTCAGTGCTGGGTCCACTGTTATTTTATATATATAAAGACCTTCCACGTTCATTGATATACTGAACTTCATAATGTTTGCAGATGATACAACTCTTCTTTTCTTGCAAAGATGTTAATACAGCTAAGAATATATTTCATTCAGAATTCATCAGTGTAATGAAATGGTTGACCACCAATAAACTCTTCCTAAATACCAGTAAAACAAATCATGATGTTTACTAATAAAAGAAATGTATATCTTGATGAACTTGTTGGTTTACGTCGTCGTCGTTGGCCTAGGCAAGCTACGGTTGGGACCGTAGCGCATCTATCCGGTATAGGTTAACCTGGATGATGTAGCCATAAGCACTGCCGCTAGTTAAGTGCCAAACCAGTGATTATCTCACTAGCCGTATTGAGTCCGTAGGCGAAACTGCGACAGTACCAAAGGTGGAAATATAACCCTTGGTTTTTATATTATTTGTAAAATGGACATGGTATTAGATAAAATAATTATTTGAATATAAATAATTAATGACAAGTGATATATAATAATTATGTTTACATACAATAAAATAATATAGTATACATAAAATTAGTATTAATGTGTTCACAATTGAATTATAATGGGGTAACTAATTTAAAATGAATTTATACTATTCCGAAATTCAAGACGTAAAATTAACATTTAACTGAAACTAAATAAGAGTATTCACTACACACTCCCCCACCAGAGAGGAAGTTCAAAGAGTTCCGAACGACACAGATTTCCGCTGAACCTTTTTGGTAGATACATGTACCTCGTAAGGTTGATTCAAAACGCAGGCTTAAGCCGATCGATAGAAACCTGTCGACCTTGGAACGCGCTGGATGAGAAATGATTTGCGCGTACGTCGGAGAACTTCATAGGGCCCGTCATATGGACATGGAGAGGCCGTTTGTGAGGTACACGAACGAAAACGTGGGTGCAAGATGAGGGCTGGGGAAACAAAGATGTTCTGTTGGCTAGTCAACG
Source organism: Bathynomus jamesi (assembly GCA_023014485.1). Classification (NCBI taxonomy): domain Eukaryota; kingdom Metazoa; phylum Arthropoda; class Malacostraca; order Isopoda; family Cirolanidae; genus Bathynomus; species Bathynomus jamesi. Next base: position 146,060 of record JAJOZX010007748.1, on the reverse strand, counting down.
AGGGGGAACAGGCTGAAGGGACTGCATGTGAGAGGAAAGTGTTTGAGCGATTCCGTAGGATCACATGACTTATCCCCTGCAGTGAAGTAGCCACCTGGTAGCCGCAGTGTTGTTCCATAGACTAGTCAGCCGCTGTAGTCTTCAGATCACTCTTAAATGCAGAGCGAATACCAAGCAACACGAGTGAAAGCTTATCCATATCCAATGGGAGTCTTCGGACACATAAGGGATGACTTCAGCTGGCGATGGAAGCGTTCGACGAGGCCGTTAGCTTGCGGATGATACGCACAGGTATGCGCATGTACGTACCCAACAAGCTGGTAAACTTCTTCCAAAGCGAAGACTCAAATTGGCGACCTTGGTCAGTGATGACTTTTGTCGGCAATCCAAATCTTGATACCCATCCATGAAGAAAGGCTCTTGCAACAGTGTCCGCTTGGATATCAGGAAGTGGGATGGCTTCAGGCCATCGGAAAAAGCGTCGAGACAGGTGAGCAGATAACGTTGGCCTGAACACTGAAGAGGGCCAACAATGTCTACATGAATTACCTCAAATCGCTGGGATGGGGGCGGAAATGCGTCAAAGGGGGACCTGGTGTGCCTTTGGACTTTGGCACGCTGGCAGGCAAGGCACGTTTTGGTCCAATGTTTGACATCCTTCCGCATCGAGGGCCAAACAAAGCGAGAGGTAACCAGGTGTTGCGAAGCACGGATACCAGGATGGAGGGGTTATGAAGATCCGTGAAGACTGTGTCTGTGACATGGAGGGACATAAGGGCGAATAGCAGCTGTTGATACGTCGCAATAGAGGGGCACAGACAATCCTGGCATATCATTTTCTTGAGGGAAAGTGAGTGATGGAGTCTTCTCTGAGCAGGTCTGTAGTTCCGTATCCTTATCTTGATCCTGTGCAATAGCATTCCACAGTGTAGAGCTGAGGGTAACAGAAGTAATCTCTATTCTTGAAAGTGCATCCGCTGGAGTGTCAAGACACCTTGGATGTGGCGGATATCTGTGGTAATGCGAGATATAATCGAGTTGCCTGATGACTCTGGGAGAGTGGTTACAGCTGTTTTTATTGAAGTCAGTGACAAGGTTTGTGGTCGGTAAAAAACACAAAACTCTCGGCCTTCAAGGAAATGTTGAAAATGCTTCACGTTTAAGTAAATAGCAAGAAGTCACGTCCGAAAGCACTATAACGCGTTTGGCTGGCTGCAGCTTTTTCGAGTAAAACGCGATGGGTGCTTGTTGACCGTTAATGGTTTGTTCCAACACCCCACGATCGCAACATCTGAGGCATCGACCGTCAGAGTTAGGGGGGCATCACTGATAGGAAATGACAGAGACAATGCACTATTGATAGCATTTTGGCATTGTCGAACGCCTGTAAACTATCGCTACACCATACAATTTCGTACTTGCGTTTGTGTGATCATAGCGTGTAGAGGAGCAGAAACAATGGCACAGTTTTTAATGAACTTGTGGTAATAATTGACCAAACCTAGAAACCGACGTAACTCACGCTGATATTGGCATAGGGTAATTTTTATCACTTCACACTTGTCCTGAAGGGGGGTAATTCCGTGCTGCGAAATCGTGTGACCAAGAAATTCCAAAGTGGCTGTGCAAAACACACACTTAGATGCAGTATAGTAACACCGTATTGTTCTAAGGTGAAAGAGGAGTGAAAGATGTTCCTTATGTTCCTCTTCCGTGAGCTGGCCACAAGCAAATCATCGATGTAGGCATAACAAAGTCTAAGCCTCTGGTGACCTCATCTATAACCTCTAAAGGTTGCGCAGCATCCGTAGCCGAACGCATCTTCAAAAATTCGAATAACCAAATGGTGTACAAACTGCAGTCTTGGGAATATCCGAAGGCTCTACGGGAATGTGGGGAAAGCCTTAACGAGATCTAGTTTACTGAAGATAGACTTGCCGTGGAGAAGAGAAGTAAAGTCTTGGACATTGGTACCGGATATCGGTCCGGGATGGTTGTCGAATTCAAAAAACCGGTAATCCCCACATGGTCTCCAGTCTCTGAACTTCTTCGGGACCAGGTGTAGGGGAGAGGACCAACTGCTTTGGAAGGTCTTATCTATCCCAAGATCTATCATAAGCTGGAATCCGATTTGGCAGCTTCAGTTTGTCCGGGGCAAGACGTCTGGGTTTTGCAAACACAGGGGGACCTTTGTTGTATGTGATGGTAATGGGTGTGTTAATGGTATCACCCATCTGCATCGGTTGAAGAATTCCTGGATATCGTTGGAAAAGGCACTGGGTACATGGAATTAGGGGGAACGAGGGAAGTGCAGAGTTCGAGGCGTCCGGAAGGGCAACCTGTTTGGCAAGAAACAGAAAGCAGTGTGGCCTGGTCGTATAAGCGTCGCTTGTTAAGATCCACCAGGAGTTTGAAATGCTGGAGGAAGTCAGCGCCGATTATGGGATGCTGCACTTGAGCACAGATGAAAATCCACTTGAAGGATCGGTGAAGGCCCAAGTTTAGTTCACGCGACTGAGTACCGTACGTGGGTATGCGTGAACGTTAGCAGCGTATAGAGGCGGAGATTCCGAGTGCGTATGACCAGATTTTTGAGGGAATACACTGACTGACGCTCCGGTATCAACCAAGAAATTGACACCAGAGTTCCTGTCCTTTATGAATAACAGGTTGGCAGTGCGAGTACTAGACGCCATTAGGACTCGCTGCTGGGGTTTTCCGACGAAAAATTGCAAGGGAGATGCACCTAGCCTTCTTCCAAATTTCGAGTGGTAGAAGCAGATCTTCCCGGAACTCGAACGATGCCTCTTCGTAAATTTGACCGAGAAGAATGCTTCTTTGCCGTTGATTTTGTAGCAGAGAACAAAACTCGTGGTTGAGTCGTTGACTTAACTCTTTCACTTTCAACTCCAGTTCCGATGTGGTTCACGTTGTTGACCGGAGCTGTGTCAATCTCCACTACTTTGTCGGCAGTTTCTGCTAGTTTATCAACTGGAGTAGCAGGATCCATAGTGGCCAAGACACGCTGAGCTGATGGAGGAAGTTTCTGCAAGAACAACTGTCTAAAGATGTCCTTATCGAAGGTTTGTGCGCGTTCGCCTAGAGCGCACTGCATAGCCCTCAGCATTTGAGTGGGCTTACGGTCTCCAAGTTCTTCTTTTGAGATTAACTGAGTGTTTCTCACGCTCGGAGACAGTGGTGCGGCACAGGATGGCAGACTTCAGATCGTTGTATGGGTCCTCACTCGTGGAAGTAGATACGATGACGTCACGGACTTCAGAGATGATGCTCGCTGGTAGAGAGGACAAAACATGATCGTATTTCGTCCTGCTAGCGGTGATCCTTCCAAGTTGAATTGTGATTCCACTTGGTGGAACCAAATAAATGGATCACCCGGCCAGAAGACGGGGAGCTTTACGCTCAAGTGGGAGATGGCACCAGCGTCGTTCAGGCATCTTCTCCTATGCTTGCTGACGTACAAGCAAGACGACAAGTTACCAACGAAGGAGTGGAGGTTGAGACGAGCGCAGGCACAGAGGCACGGGCAGGGGTGAGGGGCAGAGGGCACGAGCGACATTACAGTCTGGTCCTAGTCGCTCGGGTGAAGGGGGTGATGGGCACGAACGACGTTACAGTCTAGCCTAGTCGTTCGGGTAAAGGGTAATCCAGCTCCGGGGTCACCAATTGTTGGTTTACGTCGTCGTCGTTGGCCTAGCAAGCTACGGCTTGGGACCGTAGCGCATCTATCCGTATAGGTTAACCTGGATGATGTAGCCATAAGCACTGCCGCTAGTAAGTGCCAACCAGTGATTATCTCACTAGCCGTATTGAGTCCGTTAGGCGAAACTGCGACAGTACCAAAGGTGGAAAATATAACCTGGTTTTCTATTATTATTTGTAAAATGGACATGGTATTAGATTAAAATAATTATTGAATATAAATAATTAACTGACAATTGTGATATATAATTAATTATGTTACATACAATAAAATAATATAGTATACATAAATTAGTATTAATGTGGTTCACAATTGAATTATAATGGGGTATAATTTAAAATGAATTTATACTATTCCGAAATTCAAGACGGTTAAATTAAACATTTAACTTGAAACTAAAATAAGAGTATCACTACAAACTTAATGTTAATGAAATCACCATAAAGGAGTGTACTGTAACAAAATTTCTCAGTGTAATGCTAGATAAGAATTTGCAATGGAGTGATCATGTAAATTATATCGCGAAAAAGATTTCAAGGAGCGTTGCTATAATGTTTAAACTTAGAAATGTAGTCCCTAAAAAGTTTTATTGACTCTTTATCATACTCTTGTTCTTCCTTATATAACATGCTGCACCCTTGTTTGGGGAAATTCCGCTAACAACGCATTAAATGGTATCTTTGTCATCCAAAAACGAGCAATAAATAAGTAAATAAGTATTATTAATAGTTAAAACCTGTATTTCAATATTAAACAATATTAATGGACAATATTAAACATTATTAGTGGACATTAATCCAAGATTTTTGTTAGTATGCCATTATTTTGTTAGTATGCCATTTCTTTGATCACTCTAATGCATTATTTAAAGAGCTAAACCTACTAAAGCTCAATGATATAACCAAACTGGCACATTTTATTTTTATTTACAAGTGTAAGAGCAAAATCATTAATTTGCAATGGTAAATAGATATTTTGTAACTCATCAAGAAATCCACTCGTATCAGACCAGAAATAGATCAAAGCTTGTTATACCTCAATTTAGATTGTCTTCATCTCAAAAACTACCCATTTTTCATTGGATTGAAACTATGGAATGACTGCATACCGATATAAAAAATATTGCGAATGTAAATTTGTTTAAAACCAAGTTGAAATTCCGATTAATAATGGCATACTAACAAAAATCTTGGATTAATGTCCACTAATAATGTTTAATATTGTCCATTAATATTGTTTAATATTGAAATACAGGTTTTAACTATTAATAATACTTATTTACTTATTTATTTATTTATTATTATTAATTTATAACAGCTAGCTGCTTATTTTTAATAAGAGCCCAGTAAAGCCGAAAGCTTAAAGGCCAAATTTAAAAAAAAAAAATTTAAAAAAAATAAATAAATAGTCGAGCTTCACAATTATTTATGTCATTGTAAAAATTGTAAATTGTAAAAAGACTACTGTATTTATTTTATTATTAATAAAGGTTATTCAATTCAATTCAATTCAAAATACAATAAAATGGTAATTTTTATTTATTTTGGCTAAACAATTGGTTTTAAACAGCCATATGACAGTTCTAAATAACTAGACACAACTGAATGCAAAAATGTCATATACACCTAGTATTTTGTATGTTTGCCTTTATTTTCATCACTGCAGCAATTCTGCGAGGCATTGATAAACACAGTCTTTCGCAAAAGTCTACAGTAATTTCTTCTACCCAAACTGCTTTAATGGCTTCTTTTAAGGCAGTTTTTGATGTAGGATTCCTAGCAACTACTTTCCTTTTCAACAATACCCAACAGTTCTCAATGGGGTTGAAATCCAATGAATTACCTGGCCAATGACCAAGTATCGTACACCATTCTGGTTTAGCCATCCTTTGGCAGTTTTCGTTTGTTGGTATGGGGCTCCATCATGCTGGAACCAGCCATAACTGTGAATTTCCATGAAATGTAACAGCTTCTCTTGTAGCCCTTCAAGGTAAACTTTCCTGTTTATTGTTGTCCCTTCAGGCATGAACCATATGATGGAGCCCAGGGGCGTACACAACATTTCTTAAAGGGGGGGGCGCGCGCGCACACACGCACATACGCACACACACAATATATATATATATATATATATATATGTGTGTTATACATGTTATAATTTGATTTATCATCGAAGTAAAGCTGCGCCCTGGTGACACAATTATTTTTATATAATTTCATTTATTCAATAAGTCACACGCTAGTGTATGACTAATTTCCTTCCGAACGGAAATCACACGCCAGTGACGCAGCCGGATTCTTTGATTGCACCTGGGAGACACAATGGATTGTGAGACACTCGCTTCTCCAAAGTTCCCAGGTGACGTCAACCGCTAGCGCGATGGCGTAGGCAAGTTCCGTTCCTTTGAATATATAAGAAGGGGCTCAGCGTCCTTACGGCAGATTCCGAGGAGACGGGTCTCTGGGCTGAAATGGAGGTTTCAGTCCGTTAACGGGAATTTGGTATCGAGATTCAGAACGGACGAGGTTGAAGTCTTAAAGGGATCTCACGTATATCTGATTATCTTAGAATTAAGATTAAACTATTACTGTACTCAGTAACATAGAAACATAGAAGAAATATTCTTATTATTAACTCTTGTCAAGATAAATTTGATTCTTTATAATTGATTGAAAGCATTAACGAACTTGCTTAATAAACAAATAACTACCGACGTGTTTCTTTGACAACCAAAGAATTTCTACAGAACCCTTAACCGAATAACGAAATTCGGAGTACTCTGCGGCAACGTCGATTGGACAAGACATTGAGACGGTCCTTTCGATCCATTATCATACGCTCTTGGAGATTTCAATTCACCAAACTCCAGGGGTGTATGATATATAATATATATATATATATATTGTGTGTGTATGTGCGTGCGTGCGTGCGTGTGTGTGTGTGTGTGCTTCAGTTGTATTTTATTTCCAATTTATGTGCAAAGAATTAAATTTGCACAAATTAATCGTACGTATAAAGACATACAGTATATATAAACGTTCCTAAGCCAGCTAAAATTGATTTTGAGTTTTGAGTTAATGACATGTCCTGGTAACCATGAAATAACTGAAATTCCATGACATCAAGATTTTTTGGTGGTGAATGTTGCAGTTATCGATTTTTGAAAATTTCTTTTTCACATATCTTTAATGAGAGTAGTAATAATTTTTACAATGGGGGCCTATGCCCCCTATGCCCCCCTTATATACGCCACTGATGGAGCCCCATGCCACCAAACAAAAACTGCCAAAGGAAGGCTAAACCAGAATGGTGTACGGATACTTGGGCATTGGCCAGGTAATTCACTGGATTTCAACCCCATTGAGAACTGTTGGATATTGTTGAAAAGGAAAGTAGCTGCTAGGAATCCTACATCAAAAACTGCCTTAAAAGAAGCCATTAAAGCAGTTTGGGTAGAAGAAATTACTGTAGACTTTTGCGAAAGACTGTGTTTATCAATGCCTCGCAGAATTGCTGCAGTGATCGAAAATAAAGGTAAACATACGAAATACTAGGTGTATATAACATTTTTGGATTCAGTTGTGTCTAGTTATTTAGAACTGTGTCATATGGCTGTTTAAAACCAATTGTTTAGCCAAAATAAATAAAAATTACCATTTTATCGTATTTCTCCCTCTGATGCATCCATTCAGGCCATTACTGTATATATACAGTATATACTGTATATACACATATGCAATACACAGACATTCGTACGATGTATGCATTCATAATCCAAATTACAGACTGAATTCAGTGGCTTTTATGTATTTGAATTTGTTTAATATATTCGATATTTCTCACGTTAACTTTTTTCATTTGTGAATGAGTTTATTTTTATGGAATCGTGTATGGCATACGATATTTATTATGTATTTTATACTTTGTTTAAATCATTTATATTTACAGCATATCTTTCCATATCTCACCACTTGTGAGTAAAAAAATTCGTACGTTAAATTATTTGTAATTAACCTATCCTTTAAACGGAATGGTAATACGTTAAATATGTAATTGTCCATTTGAATATAAACACTGCATATACAGTATATAATATATACGGACTCCAAAAAAGAAGCTATATTATGGATGGTTCATATAGAATACAAAGTATTTGAGATAAATTTTTGCGACACCTCATTATTTTGACAGAATATAATGATGTGTCATAGGAATCTAATCATTCATGAAATTTACATTATAAGATGACGTATTTTACAACTCATCTCGCGTTTATTGTGAAGCGCGTTATTTCTATACAAAGAGTTTTTTTCGCAATTGGAACCTGATTTTTAAAGAACAATTTATAGTACAGTTAGGGAATCCCTAAAAGAAAACCCGCAATAAAAAGAATAATGAAGAAACTCGAAAATACGTGGATAAAAGATACGAAAAGCAACTTAAAAAGTAGTATTGGAAGCAAAACTATACTACTCCATCTTGTACTGTACTTGTATTGTATTGTACTGTACTTCAATGATGGTCCAGCCTAGTTGACCTAACTTAAATTTCATGAAACACAAATCAATTTTGTGAAAATAATGAGGTGTCGCAAAAATTTATATTTTCAATACTTTGCAGCATGTGAATTAAACAAAACAGAGCCTCCTTTTCTGAATAATATATATATATATATATATATGAAAATTATTTCACGAAAGTGAAACGTCAATAATATTTATGATGAAAATAACCACGAAGGAAAAAGGAAACACAGAATGGTGCTGAAGCGTTTTCGTCTAATGACATCCTCAGGAACACCTCAGTGTTCCTGAGGATGTCATTAGACGAAAGCGCTTCAGCACCATTCTGTGTTTCCTTTTTCCTTCGTGGTTATTTTCATCCTATATATATATATGTATGTTGCACACAGAATGTGCATGGAACAAGGAACTCTTCTGTAGTTTTTCTTTTCATGATGTTAGTCCGACGTAGGCAACGGGTCACTCGTAAAGAGGCCCCAAAATATAACTTCTTTCATCACCTATCTGCCAAGCAGATAGGATCTTAACCATGTTGAATACACGAAAGGCCTTGGAATCATTTTTCTTTTTCCTTATGGATTTGCAGTGTGTGTGTGTGTCTGTGTGTGTGTATATATATATATATATATATATATATATATATATATATATATATATATATATATATATATATATATATATATATATATATATATATATATATATATATATATAAAATATCAAGTATGAACACACATGATTTTGCATAATGCAAAATTACCTCCACCAGTATTCGAACATAAACTATTTCGCTTTCGCGAAAGTGTTAGATGTTTCCTCTAGCGTTAATATATACGTCAGGTTGCACTAGCATTTCCTTGTCGTATTGTGACAGTTAGGCTCCCTCGCCTTCTACTCAAAACGAGCTCGGTTTAAATCCTGGTAGGGGTAATTTTTCATATAGGTATGTGTGTGTGTGTGTGTGTGTGTGTTCAAGAAAATAAATATATAGAAAGCGTGTATCTGCATGACTGTATATACGAATACTTGTGTGTGTGTGTGTGTGTGTATGATTTTAAATTGGTTCCGTGAAATTTTTTCCATTAATACATTGGGACAAATAAATAAAGGCGAGATGGATTCTCTCTCGTCGTCTGTTTGGGAGAATAACGCCTTAAATTGGTTAAAAGCCGGATGCAAAATCGTCCTTCCAAAACGATTCGATGCAAACGGCTTCAGTCTGTTCTCTGCAGATAAGAACTGAGCGAGACCAAACAACGGAGCCATGAAATGCAGCAAGACAAAATTCCACACAGATATTATTATTATTATTATTATTATTATTATTATTAAGTGCTTTTAGTGTCAGATTATCAGACTATCATTCAGAAGTCGCACTGAACATGTTACAAACAAATTCCCCAAACTTTCATACCATATATATATACAGTATATATGTATATATATGTAAAGAACGACGCTTGTGTAGAAGAGCGTTCCGCACAAGATGAGGAGGGAGAACGAACAAATGAAAAATGAGAAAGAGAGAGAGAGAGAGACTTTATGCCTATGAAAATGCAATATCCAAAGAGTGTATGACATCACACTGCGATTAGTGGCATACTTCGAGAATTCTCTTTTAGTTAAACGCAGTTCGAGACGATGTAATGTAATATTTTTATGAATATATGTTTTCATATTACAGAGTTACTTAGATTAATAGATGCTTGCAAAATGAGTTTGTCTTTTCACGACGTTCATAAAGCACTTTTTCATTAGATAATGTAAAACATAATAAACTTTCAAGTCAAACATTTGAGATTAACAAGATGCAAATTTGTTTTTCGCTTTGAAGTGAGGAAAAGGACGAGTGTCTGTAACTACCTCTTACAAACTTATCTCTCTCTCTCTCTCTCTCTCTCTCTCTCTCTCTCTCTCTCTCTCTCTCTCTCTCTCTCTCTCTCTCATGAGAATAGTTTAATATCACGATTGGGATTCTGTTGTTATGATAACGTTGTAGCGGTGTGGAGTGTAAATATCAGAAATTTGAAAGAAAACTAAAATGAAAAAGTCAAAATGAAATCTATCTCATATGTCACTCTACTATCTTCTCAGATGAATCAAGATTCCAGCAGTTTGCTTCAGGAGGACAGATCTGGGTATGAAAAACCTGTGGAGATGTTTTCAATCCCAAAGTATTGCGACCCAATGCGAAATTAGGTGGTTGTGCTATTATGGTAGTCGAGGGGTCACCAACCTGGGCGGTAGCGCCCACTAGTGGGCTCACATTAAAGGTAATTAAACATTTATTTCATTATTTATTTTATCGATTATGTTTATTTATTCTTTTTGATCTAAGGTGGGCGGAGATGTTTTCAATCCCAAAGTATTGCGACCCAATGCGAAATTAGGTGGTTGTGCTATTATGGTAGTCGAGGGGTCACCAACCTGGGCGGTAGCGCCCACTAGTGGGCTCACATTAAAGGTAATTAAACATTTATTTCATTATTTATTTTATCGATTATGTTTATTTATTCTTTTTGATCTAAGGTGGGCGATAAGCTTTTTTAATTTTCAAAAAATCGTAAAAGTGGGCGGTGAACAAAAAAAAAGGTTGGTGACCCCTGGTGTAGTCAACATTTAGTACTCTGAAGAAATTATCTTGTGTTCATAGAAACACGTTTTAATTCACAAAGTTACAATCCATTTTTATTCTGGGGGGGGCACTATATACAGTATATATTGTACGTTCTGTGACCTATTCCACGTGAACTACTGTATAGATTATATATTTTGTTGCTTTCTACAACATATTTCTGAAACCTCCTGGTGTCGTCTATGTTTGGAGGTCAGTAAGTTTTAACAACCATACTGCGTCATCCGTACTGTTATGACCTCGAGTTATTTGTTGTCAATTGGAGTTGACAAATTATTTTCTATACATATAATATCATAAAAGGCTTTGAAACTCTCCATTCACACAGTATTCCAGTATTCCAACTTTCCATGAAAAGAGACAAGACAACATCACGTATCATGTATCAAAAGCCATAGGAAATGATTTGCCAAAAAGCAGTTAACACGCTCTAGTGACCTCCCCATTCTTCCGACGTAAATTTTATTGGATATTTTTTGGGCAGTTTTGGGTAAAAGTGTCTGGAATCCCGCGTGTCAATCAAAGTCAGAGCTTCGACCAAGATAAATACAGAAATGGGTCAAAATTGGAATTGACGCATGCGAGACCTTGTGGGCAGTATACCCCAAAGGATTTTAGAAGCAATTAAATCCGAGAGAAGGTCATCTAAGTATTAGTTTAACACTGGTATACATACACTGGGCAATAAGGTAGTGTGCCCCATTGTATCTCGATTTTGGCAACAGAAAGTACAGTTCAGTAAATACTTTCTAAACACATTTGAAACCATCAAAATCTCTCAATATTATATGATACAGTAGGCACAGTTTAGGAAGGGGAACCGAACACTTTTGTCCTAATATGTAAAGTATATAGGGCTACCTCGTGGTCATTGTCGCAACACCGATTCCCGTCGATCAGCGAAGTTAAACGACGTTGGGTCTGGAGAGTAGTTGGATGGGAGAACGTCCTAAGCATCCAAATTATGTAGCGACCCGTTGTACGGATCCCACGTAAAGTTGTAGGTCCCCTCCGTCATACGACCTTTGTTGTTACGAAGGAGGTTAAACAAAACAACTCCCAAAACATGCCCATCCCACACACACACACACACACATATATATATATATATACACACTATATGGTATGGTGGTAAGAATCGCTGACACGAATCTATCGGACCTGGGTTCGATTCCCGTTGCGAGCAGGAGACGGCGCGCAGCTCACCCTGCCGTTCATCCATCCTTTGGCTGGTAGATGAATGAGTACCAGGAAAATCCCCCAAATGAAGCGGGATGCTACAAAGGGGTTGAACATAGATCGATCCTGAACATTTTTTCAACGTGTGTGTGTGTGGGTGTTTCTAAATTGACAAATTCCCCCTGCATTTCTGTTGCGGGGTCATTCAAATTACATTAGTTCCGACGTATGATATCTTTTATTTTTTTCAAATTTTTAATAACTTACGCTTGCGTTAAGGTAGGGAGGAGTTCCATTATAAAGTTAAGAGAGTGCACTTCTTTACCGTATATAAGGATTATTTTTCCGAATTTCACTCCCGTTAGGATTTTAATTAAAAAATTCGAAATCAAATTACTACTACTTCATGCTACCTCAGGATTTTACTTTTTTTTTTGTTTGTTTTAGGTTAGGTTAGGTTAGATTAACATAACCTTCCTTAACTTAACCTAACGTAAACCTTAACCTTAACCTGACACCTGCTACAACAAAGTAAACAAAGTAGTAGCTACTTTCCGTGTAGGAAGAAAGTGGTGCAAAAGATAGCACTGAATAGGAGCGAACGTAACTTTTAGCAATATATACAGGGTGGGAGAAAAGTTTTTAAGGATTTTATACATATAACTATTTAGACAATATTATACAGATTAGCGTTCAAATGATGAAACAAATCAAACAAAAAGTCTATAAGAATTTTATTCATACAAATATTTTGTTAAACTGTAATTTAATCTTCAAAGAGTTCTTCCGCTATGATACATTTGTGGATTCTCTCTGTGAAATTCTTTATTGTTCCATATCGAGTGGGATCCTTTACAGTTGTTCATCTATTCTGCGGTCAAGGGCATTCACATTTGGATAGATGAAACTAAGAGTGTAGAGTTTGTCGCGCAAATAAGCCCAAAGCCGGAAATCACATGGGGTTAAATCAGGTGATCTGGCTGGCCACTCGATGGGACCTCACCCAAGCCATCTTCCTTCAAGGTTGGTATCCAGGATTTAACTAGCAGCTGCAGAGTAATGTGGTGGCGCTCCATCATGTTCATAAAGCCAATTCCTGTCAACGCCATTAGTAAACTGTGGCAAAACTTTGTCTCTCAATACCTGGCAATAGCGTTTTCCATCCATCCTATCTCTCGATATGTCAAAGGAAACGAGTCCTGAATAACCAATGCACGCTCAAACTGTTAATGTAGCCGTTTCAATGGGTTTACCTAATCCTTTTTTGGGATTTATTTTGCTACTGAAAATTTGGAAATACCTAATTCCTCTGCGACTTTTCTCGTTGAAGTTGTTGGATGGACTTGAAAACTGGCGAGGACATTTTCTTTGTTGTTGTCTCCTGTCGCCGTTACTGGCCTTCCGCTTCTTGGACGATCTTTTACCAGGCTTCCTGTTTCCAAAAGTTTGAGCTTCCAGTATCTTTACCAAACACCTTGGGCATTTCGAAACCCTCTCTTTATCGAAAGCACGCTTCGTTATAAGGGGGTGTTTTCTCTAACTCAGCCTGAGCTGCACGTGTTCGTCTATAATGCCATTTCGCAGATCAAGAAAGTAAGCAGCATGCTGATTGGCTGATGCCTAAAACTGATACGTAATTGGCTAGAATGTTTCTCCCTCACGGAGAAATACTTTTAAGTAATGTATTTAATATACTGTATATATATTATACAGTATTATATAAAGTATGTGTAGATAACCAATGAGGGTCTAAATAGCTCATTATAATATACATTACAATATCGGCAAAGAAAAACCTCCTTATAACCAACAACTCTTTACAACAACAGTAATTTGGTTGATATATTTCGCTATAGAGAGGTTTTAATATATATATATAAAGAGCTCTAATGTCTTGAAAGATTTTTGCGAAAGGTATCATTTCCACAAAACTAAAATGAAGTTTGGAGATCCCTTGAAAGTATAAATACCCCCCGAAAGTGTTTTCAATAAAACCCCACCTATTCTCCCCCCACCCCAACTTCCCGCTAAAAAGAATTAAAAATCAAATGAATCATAAAAACCAGGAAAAATGCCTTCACACATTCAGACACAACACTAAAACAGTTTCTAATAAAACCGAAATTAAAGAAAATTTAAAAAGTCCAAAACGAACAAGAAAGAGTAATTTTTTTTTTTTTTTTTTTTTTTTTTTTTTTTTTTTTTTAGTCTCAAAACATTTTTCGAAGCAAACTTTTGCTGGAATTTTATTTTACATTTTTTCTTTTTTTCCCCTTTTAATAAGTAAATATTTCCCCTTTAGCGAAAGGGCAGAGAGGGGGATAAATCTTTGGTTAAAACGGAGTATCGTAGTTAGAACAAAGCCTCGCCTAATTGGACATTTGGGGGCGAACTCATTTCTGCAATTCATCATTAAAAATGCCCAAAATTCCAACCCGGAAAAAATGTCTATGCAAATATGCGTCTAATTTAAAAGTTTATGATTTATTAGTAAACACTGCGCTTCTCTAATTATTATTATTATTATTATTATTATTATTATAGTTTTTCTTTATGTTCTAAAATTTCATATTTCTATTTTTCAGGTCGAAAATTTGAAAACTTTTTTTTAGACACTTTTTTTTTTTTAGACCTTTTTTTTTTTTTTTTTAGTTTCCTTTTCTTCCGTTTTCAAAATAAAGTTAATGATGTCAAATGATACTTTTTTGTTTACCTTTCGAAGCTTCATTAACCTTATCAAGTTTTTTTTAATAATGGTGCATTAACTGCCTTCGCATTCAGTTCTACCGAACCCTCACGCACGCGCATTTCACAGTTTTTGTGATGTAATTTATATACAGGGTGACTCAAAAAAAAATGTTAACACTTATATGGGGAAGAATTACAGACGTCATCCAATTACTACCAACAGAGATGTATGTGCCTTAGGGCTCTGGAAGCAACGTTTGATCGTTTTTATACACGCATACATATCCGTGGACAGCAAGTAGAGACTGTATGAAGCACCCCATATAAGCGTTAACATTTTTGGAATCACCCTATAGTGATCGATAAACCTTTCCAACAAGGTAAAATTGAACGTAGTTTTGCATATCGTATCGTGTCATCGTCCCATGTTTATCTAAAACATGCGCATGTTTTAATCTTAACTGAATATGGAGGGCAAGGCTTCATACGTACCTCCCCTCGGTGAGGGATCGTGGAACGAAACTCCTATAGCGTGAGAACCAGGCATATTTTAGCATACTGATACTCTGGTACTCTTTATACAGGATCGTATTAATTTAATACTTTGATATAGTGACGTTTTAGAATAATATTTAATAATAGTTATCGTAAAATGTTTCAAAAGGTTCCATTAATAACTGCTTTTTTATTTGTTTAAGTACGTTTCGTCGTTCCTACAGTCACTGATGAAGGAATATATGAATTCCGAAACGTCAAAGAACAGAGAAAGAATTAAAATTTATTTCTATCCTTCTTTCGAAGACTGATTTTTTCGGCTCGTCTCTCTCTCTCTCTCTCTCTCTCTCTCTCTCTCTCTCTCTCTCTCTCTGATTCTATTTAATCGTAGTGTCTGTGGTCAAACATAAGAGTATACGGATGCCAAATCCAGAAAAGAGACACTCAACGGGCATTAATTTGCTATTGGAGTGCCAAGGTTTGGCACTTTGAGGCACTCTTCACACTCTTGACTAGAGAAATGTAGAATGTCAGCAGAATTAAATGCAGATAACTCTATCGTCGGGCGTAGAAGCCTCATTGGCTCTGAATTATTAAGTTCGAAATCTGAAGACACACTGCAGTGAACCTTTAAATCTTGTATGTTTTTAGTCGTATTTCAAAAATCTTTTTTTATACAAAATCATTATAATAATAATAATAATAATAATAATAATAATAATAATAATAATAATAATAAAAAGCCTTATTTGAAAACTGCCGATTTCCAAATATTTTAGTGATAAAAAGGGAAAGATACTCTCGTGAAATCAAATACCCGAAAACATTAAATTTAATACTCACTACCCAATATACTCGTATGCACACTAAGTGTACGCTTATATGAATGTCGGTAAAAATGGCAACAGATTTTGAAGTAAAAAAAAAAAAACCTGCCTCACTGAAATGAAATGACGAGATCTTTGTTAAAATCATGGAAGTTAAAACTCTCGTAAACTCCCTAAATCCAGGGGGATTCCCTCAATGAAGAAATGAATGAAACTATCCAAATTCTAGAAAGTGGAGGTGTACAGTATATCGCGTTAACCGCCATCAATTTCGTACAATTTAAATATTTCTTTACACGCAGTGACGATAATAATTATGGTAGTTCTATGTCCGAAAAATATCTCATAGAACCAGAATTTTCCAGTGCGAAGATCGGTCCACAAGGAACAGCCGTATTTTGGAAAGGAGACTTTGGTCAGTTCAGGTATAAAGCAGTAAACACGTATCGTACATATTTTCCTTTACAATTTTCCGTCGCTTAGGTCAAAGTCGTACGAGGATAGGCTAGGAGTTAAAATGACTACACTCGAGACTAGGAGGCTAAGGGGTGATCTAATCCAGATTTTCAAAATTATGAATGGGTTCGATAACGTAGATAGAGATAGCGTTTTCGAAAATCTCAATATAATAGGACTAGAAATAACGGGGTAAGTTGACAAGTAGATAGGTTCGAGACAGCAGTTGCCAAAACTTTTTTACGCATAGATAGTCAATAGCGGAAAGTTTGCCGTAGAAGTAATTAGTAGCACGTCTATAAACATGTTTAAAAATCGATAGACGCATATGTTGATAGATTGGGTATAGTTTAAGGTAGTAAAAAATTAAAGCTTGTGGTGTGAGAGATCCCACAGCTCAACACAAGTGTTGTGGGATATAGGGAGGCAGCATATTGGGTGTTAGGGATATCCTCTGTCCTTACAAACCTCATTAAAGAGATTCCTCTGCCGAGCGGTGCCCCCCTAGTACTGTGAGCATGAAAAACTCATGATCTTTCACTTGCCCACAAACACCTTTAAATGGGAGACCCAAAATAGGTGCACACATTTCTACATTACTGTACAGTCTTTACAGCCACACCTACGCTTTTCCTCCTAAGTATATATATTGTAATGTATGTTGTAAATTTTGACTTCGTCCGCAATCGATATGGACCGTGACTTATTTTGGTTGGCAGGGTACTAGTATTGATGGATATCGTAATGAAAATGACTGGATTCTTTGGATCTGATATATTTGCATGTCGGTTATAAATAGATATAGAGTGTAACATATTTGTGGATAGTCTATTATGACTGATCCTGTGGATCAGAGATCTATCTTTAGTTTTAAATCGATAATTAATTAGTTTTAAATTGATAATTATTTAGTTGGTAAAAATTGGTCGTTGCCAATGACAGGCAGTTTTTACATAAATTCTTATGTTCTTGTGGTTCGGAACCCAAGTAAAATTGTAGGTCCCCTCCGCCACCACGGAGGACATACACAATATACAATTACGAACACAGTTAGGTAGACCAGCATGAGTGGATCCTAGGGTCTTGTTGGTCTGAAACATTATAACATTATAACATTACATATATATATATATTAATTATCAAATTCAGTTCAGCTAATCCCTGATAATTAACTTCTAGGTGTACATAAACGCTGTTCTCGTTATGCGGTCATTACCAATTTACAAGAGCTCGCGAGGAGCCAAACTGTATTGGTGTTAAAGAAATAAAAATCTAAGTCTCCTGAAGAATGGTTTCCTTCTTCATATATATATATATATATATAATATATTATATTATATATATATATTATATATATATATATATATATGTATACTGTATATATATAGTATATATATATATATATATATAATATATATATATATATATATATTTTAATATATATATATATAATATATATATAACTGAATTTCATTAAAATTCTATCATTACGAAGGCTAAAATAAGGAATTTAATTAGATACTTTTCTACACATTATATCATGTTGCTTTTACACGTTTCTTCCTAACTGACATTACAGAGATATATATATATATATAATATTATAGATATATATATAGAGGGTCTGTCAAAAAACTAAGCCAAATTCAAACCTTTATTAAAACAAAACCATTTATCTAATTAAGTTGAATTTTTTACACAATAAAGTATAGTTAATCACCTATTATCCTTTCAATTTTATGACGATATCTTCAGAATTGTTAATTTTATAATAATAACTAAAAAGTGAGATTCTCCTACTTAACATGAAAAAAAAAAAATATTAATTTTTAGTTTATAAAATTAAAAGAACTGTTCAAATATGATTTCCTTGCATTTCTATCACTTTTTTTAATCTTGGTCTGAATTCGTCTATTGCTCGATTTATTTGCTCTTGGGGGAGCTCTGCCCATTTTGCGATAATCAACTCACGCAAATGATCGACACCCTTATCCTGTTCCACACTCTCTCTGCCAAGTTCCCATATTCCGTAGTCTACAGGGTTTAGGTCAGGGCTGTTAGGTGGCCAATTATTCGGTTCCAGAAATTCAGGCACATTCTTTTTCAAATATTCGATGGTTGTTTTGGCAGTATGTGATGTTGCACCATCTTGTTGAAAAATAAAGTAACCTTGACTAGCCAAGTTTCTCATTTCTGGAAGCATTTTCTCAAGCAGGGTATTTGAATAATATTGAGCATTAATTTTCACTCCTGGCTCAATAAAAAATATTGAAGTTTTTCCCAACTTGGACACTCCAACAGCAGAGCTGGGCACTTGCGGCATATTTTGCGGTAGCGGTACTGCGGTACTACCAAACTACCAAACCGGTACCAAACCGGTACGCGAAATTTGAATGCGGTAGCGGTACTGCGGTACTTTCAGCGATCCTTTGCGGTACTGCGTTATGCGGTCCCGGTTTGGTAGTTTGGTAGTACCGCAGTGGTCCGCAGTACCGCAAAATATGCCGCAAGTGCCCAGCTCTCTGTCAGGACCAACAGGCAGAGCTGGGCATTTGCGGCATATTTTGCGGTACTGCGGTACTGCGGTACTACCGCAAACCGGAACCGCATAACGCAGTATCGCAAAGGATCGCTGAAAATACCGCAGTACCGCTACCGCATTCAAATTTCCGCGTACCGTTTGGTACCGGTTTGGTAGTTTTGGTAGTACCGCAGTACCGCAGTACCGCAAAATATGCCGCAAATGCCCAGCTCTGTTTGTAGCAGAGCTGGGCATTTGCGGCATATTTTGCGGTACTGCGGTACTGCGGTACTACCGCAAACCGCAAACCGGAACCGCATAACGCAGTACTGCAAAGGATCGCTGAAAGTACCGCAGTACCGAGACCGCATTCAAATTTCCGCGTACCGGTTTGGTGCCGGTTTGGTAGTTTGGTAATACCGCAGTACCGCAGTACCGCAAAATATGCCGCAAATGCCAGCTCTGTTTGGTAGTACCGCAGTACCGCAGTACCGCAAAATAGCCGCAAGTGCCCAGCTCTGTCCAACAGAAACAGAGCTGGGCATTTGCGGCATATTTTGCGGTACTGCGGTACTGCGGTACTACCGCAAACCGGAACCGCATAACGCAGTACCGCAAAGGATCGCTGAAAGTACCGCAGTACCGCTACCGCATTCAAATTTCCGCGTACCGTTTGGTGCCGGTTTTGGTAGTTTGGTAGTACCGCAGTACCGCAGTACCGCAAAATATGCCGCAAATGCCCAGCTCTGGACTAGTGGTTATCATATCTGACCGGCAATCGGAAGATCCCGGGTTCGATTCCCGGGTTACCTCATTTTTTTCATTTGTTCGTCTCCCCTCCTCATTGCGCGGAATGTTCTCTATACAGGCGTCGTTCTTTACATATATATAATATATATCATTATATGTATATAATTTTGTATTCCATGCCTGTATGTGTCACTTGCTACTTGCTCTTATCGTCTTTTAATATATCGAATTAAAAACGGTAATTTTTGTTAAATATAAATCATGATTAGATTCATATTAAATTAATAATAAGTAATAACTAGAGCCGGATTTCGCCCTTTTGCCTTTTTATCCCGTTTATAGATTCATAGGCTTCTTTAGAGAAATCCATTTCGGGACTGTGGGATGTATATAATTAAATGTTATAGTGCCTATAAACGCCTATTTTGATGGCTAGTGCCTAATTTTAAAATACGTGCCTATATATGCCTTTTTTAATTTATTGTACAAGTAAGCAAAATAACTAGCATTTTTTAAACTTGTAGGCCTAAATAGGGCAGGGATGGAAAAACCAAGGCTAGTCCTGAGACAACCAGCACAGCCAATCAGATCACAATACGTCAGCCAAATACAGCCAATCAGATCACAATACGTCATTGTGACGCGTTCGGTCTCGATCATTTTGTTTGGTGCGTGCAACGTGGTGTCTTTGTTCAAATGCTTTTGCTAAATAAAATCTCACGTTTGGCTTACGGCTTTTTTATAAGTGAGAAAAAAATGCCTAAGGACAGACAGCCAAAAGTGTTCTGTTCAGGCAATGGATCAAGAAGGACCCAAACTTCACTACGGATGGTAGAGTTATTTTCTGCCAACCTTGTTCCAAAGAGGTACGTTGCAACATTTTTTATTCTCTATCCAAAATAACAAACCCACTCGATGTAAACAAATGCATGCGAGGGAATTTGACGCTCCAACAATGAGTGATAATGTGAGCTTTTCCAAATTTAATAGCATCCTAAAGATAAATTGGTGAAGAGTGGTGAAAAACAAATTGTTTTAAATTATTTTAATATTAATTTAATTAACCGAACAACCAACTTCGACGTTCGACTAATGTGTTTTATAATTTAGTTACCCTAAAAATTGTAGTTTTCTGTAGTTTCTAAAAAAAAAAAGATTGATATCTAAGAAATTAAGTTAAGTTGGGTTCTTATAATGAATAGAGAATAATAGCTTTTTGTTTGTTGTTAATTTGATTTATTTTAATGCATGGCGCACTAATTAAGTTTGTTTTTCAGTAATACTTGTGCAACATGCCACCCTTCTTTCCAAGTCCCACGAGTCGGATAAGTTGCAGCAGCAGTTCTATGCCGATTTGTGTGCTTCAATGGTGGCGGCAAACATACCTTTTAACAAGCTGCAAATGCGGCATACAAAGAATTTTAGTAAAGTACACGAAAATGAAATTCCCGATGAATCTACTTTGAGGAGAAACTACCTCCATCCCAAAATATGAATCTGTAAGTTTAATATGTTGATTAATTTACTTCATTTTAATTTTCATTTTACAGGTTTAAATTCATTTCACATTGATTTAAATAATTTAATATTTTAATTTATTTTGTTTAAATTTTGAGTTTTATTTCACTTCATTTCTTTAATTTTTGTCATTTTACTGTATTAAATTTTGATTATGTCAAATGTAAAAGAATGGCTAAACGAGCGTTCAGTTGATATCACTCTTTATCAAGTTAGGCACATTGTGTGTATTTATTAACTTAAATACTACATGAAATTTCTAGGTTATTGAAGAGATCAGACAAGACGTCAATTATGCCAACTTCTGGTGTCAGTTGACGAGACGACAGACACCTGTGGACGTCAAGTTGTCAATGTGGTGGTGGGTAAGCTCGACTGCTCCGGCCCAGGAAAACCACACCTGATCCTCTCGAGACCACTCGAGGCAACTAATAATGCCACAATAGCTCGATTGTGCAGGATGCTCTCCGTAAGTGTCGCTGAATGTTATTCATATGCATTTAAAATGAGAGAATTACATTTGAAGTTGTTAATTTTGTGCGCACATAACTTATTTATTCATTTTTTTAATTGCAGGAGTTCTGTGGCCAAGTGAGAACAATGACGATAAGTTTTTACTTCTGTCACGGATGCAGCGGCATATATGTTGAAAGCAGCACAAAATCTGAAGGTTTCTATCCGAAAATGGTGCATGTGACTTGCCTGGCTCATGCTCTCCATCGGGTGACAGAAAACACCCGGGGACATTTTCGGAACGTAAATGCACTTGTATCGTCGGTGAAGAAGGTCTTTCTCAAGGCACCTTCACGAATTGCTGCTTTCAAGGCAGCTCTTCCAGAAACACCCTTGCCACCTCAGCCAGTTTTGACTCGATGGGGTTCTGCTTCAAGCTGCCATGTATTATGCTGAAAATATCAGCGAAATTGCCAAGGTACGAAACATATTCAGTTTACTTAGTACATTTTTCTACAGCCATTTCAAAAGCAGCAAAGCAAATTTCATCTTAATTCTGTTTTTTGTTGCAGGTCGTTGAAAACTTAGACGAGCATGAGGCAGTCGTGATAGGAGAAGCGAAGGAGGTCTTATCGTGTCTAACCCTTCGAGGAGACCTGGCCTACATCATGGCCAATTTCGGATGGGTGCCAGGGACCATAACCAAGCTGGAGGAGAGAGGCCTGCCGTTTGTTGAAGCAGTGGAAATAGTTCAAAATTTAAGGAAGGAGCTGAGCCAGGTTCCTGGTAACGTAGGGAAAGAAGTGGTAGCAAAATTTGAAAATGTTCTCAGACGCAATCCTCGTTGGCAAACCATAGTGAACGTTTCAACAGTGTTCAAAGGAGAGTGTCAGGAGGTTCTGGACTTTGAGCCAAGCGAATTAGCATCTTGAAGTTCGCACCAATTACGTCTTGCGATGTCGAAAGGTCGTTTTCTCGATATAAAAATGTATTGAGTGACAGGCGATGTCAATTTACGCCACAGAACCTTGAAAAATTTTTAATCATCAATTGCCATTTCAATTTATAGTTTAGTTGAGTTTTTGTAAGAAGATAGTTTAAATGTTTGGATTTTACTTTGATGCAAATAAAATGTTTGATGGTTTTTGAGATGTTTAGTTTATTTTTTTACAATAAAAAATCCTGATATTCATCAGAACTGCAAATGGGTTTACTCCAAGTCAACAATAAGAGAAAAGTGGGAAAATAGAAATGCCTATTAAGTGCCTTTTTAGCTTTTCGTGCCTATTTAAGCGACTTTTTAGGGCTTCTTTCGTGCCTTTTTGAATACCTATTATTGACTTTTTAGTGCCTATCAATCCTAACTCTAGTAATAACATTTAATTAAAATATAAAAATATTTCATTAAATTTTAATTAAAATTTAAAATTAAAATTAAAAATTAAAATTAATTAAAATTAAAATTAAAATTAATTAAAATTTAAAATTAAAATTAAAACAAAATTAATATTAAAATTTAATTAAAAGATTAAAGGAATAACCTTTTCAGTTTAATTAGTATTACAACACACACAAACACACACACACACACACACACACACACACACACACACAAATAAACCTATTTAAGCGTTTGTATATGAATAATTTAAAATTTATGCGATTTGGGAACTCCTTTCCTATAAACAATGATTGAAGTATTAATTCTTAAACGTTTTCGTAAATAGATAACACCACTTCAGACATTAGAGTTAATTTTAACGAAGTGAAGGGCTTATATTACTCTCGAATCCTATTAAAGATGTCGGAAGAGGAGGAAGAGAAAGCTGGAAGGCTTCTTACATCAAACACCTAATTAGAAACCGAGAATGAAGCAGCCATCTACACACTATGCAAGGAACGACGATCAAAATACCAAACCTTCAAACAAAATTTACACAAAATCTATTTTCAATTTTTTTATCAAGCATGTGTGTGTGTGTGTATATATATATATGTGTGTGTGTGTGTGTGTGTGTGTGTCAAGGAAATGATTTCCTTCACCTTGATCAATAAAACAAAAGAAGTCTAAACGTAAAACTCGCATGCGGCTTCCTTTGACACTGCTAGACCAAGAAGTACTAAGATAGTTTCCCGCAGATTCTGCCTTTGCAGCGTGGCTCTGGTACTCCGTATAGTGACTGAAGTTCCGTCAGTAATAGCACCTCCGGGACAGAATAACTGCCGAGCGAGAGTTCTGTCTCATTGCCGATGTGGTTGTAAATAACATTTTAGAAGTATTTAAAGTCGGATATTTACCCAGCGCATGTTTATCCCTCGACTGGGAATTACCAAAGGGATAATGGGATCTTATCGAATCTTCTTCTTAAGTTCACTCATATAGGTCATCTTTGTATCTGTGCTTACTGTAACTCGTACGTACGAATACTTTACTGGTACTTAACTTCACTTACCTTTTCATTTCTGTCCGTTTTGTTATATTCGAAATTATTATAAAATCAATTTATATTTAGTTTTAATTAATATGGACCAAGCCTAGGTCGGGACCATGACGCGACATCGCTTCTAATGGATCAGCGAAGTTTAGCAACATCGGGTCTAGATTGTAGTTGGATGGGTGACCGTAGTTCGGATCTCACGTAAAGCTGTAGATCCCCTCCGTCACGTGACTTTTGCCTTTACTAAGGAGGGTAAACAATCCCAGTACATTATCATCATCATCGTCATTATCATCATTACCGTAAAACTAAACAAAAACCAAAAAAATCTCTAAAAGAAAGAGAATAAAAACGACAGAATTTTACACTGTTTTTCAATATTTTTCTATACAATTTACATATTTGATATGACGTTAAAATATATTCACAGAATTCTATTCTAAATATGATGTTGGAAGCATGGAAGCTTTTTAGGCAAAATTAATGGAATTCACTTTATTTAATAAATAATAATAATAATAATAATAATAATAATAATAAATCACAAAATTATACACAATTATATAAATAAACTGATAAATTGCGTATTTAGTAGAAAATAAATGATGCTTAATAAAAAATATAAAAATAAAAAACCGGGATAAATTATGAAATTAAAAATGCTTAATGAAATTAGCATATTTTAGATAGTTAATTATAAAATGAGAATTTAATTACTATGGTAATTAATATACCTTAATTAATTAACTTTAATTAATATACCTTGAAGTTTAGTTATTTTTCTCAGACTTTAAAAATATGTTGACAGTTAACAAAATCGTCTGTTGTAAACCATTTCTTAAGCTTTTATCAGTCTTTTAATGAAGAAAATAATAAAGTGAAAATATACTTAATCTTATTAAAGAAAAAGGGTTTTGCGGAAATATTAGTTGGGTTTGAGTGATAGGGTTGAAGAAATTAGTGAATAAGACAAGAACCACAGATAGTGAGTAGTCGTATTTAAATATGAAATAATTAAGAGTGATAGACTCTCTCTCTCTTCTCTCTTCTCTCTCTCTCTCTCTCTCTCTCTCTCCGCAGGGGGTATAAAGGTTATGCACGTTCCTTCTGGGTGTAGTAAACTTTATACTTGGGGTATGATAGCCCTCCGGTCACGAGTCGTGGGATTCTAGAGAAATTGGCTGCCAATTCCTTTAGGTTCTCTCTCTTTCGGGAGGACGGGTGAAGTCTGTTGTACAAACCTGTCCCGTGGGTTACTAGGACCCCTTCCCATCCCTACTCTGTCCTTTTAGCTTAGATTAATGATGTTCTCCTCTGACTGCAGAAAAAAAAAAAACTTTTAGTATTAACTCTTTTTCTCTACTCTTACGATTAGGACCCAACTGCTACCTCATGCGTGGGAAGAGAGGCTTTGGAACCTCTATAAATAACGCCATTTCACTTCAGTTGTAGGTAAATAATTAGAGGGAATAATAGCGGGTAGGATTGTTGACCATTTGGATTCCTACAAGCTACTTGGGGACTCCAACATGGGTTTAGACGGCATAGGTCGTGTCTCACCAACATGCTCGAGTTTTTCCACGTCATGTTGAGTGAGTATGATAAGAGTACGGCGATTGATTAGAAAGCCTTTGATAAGGTACCTCACCGCCGGCTAATGGCTAAAGTGCGCGTGCTGGGTATTGGTGGGGAAGTAGGTAGGTGGATTGAAAACCGGCTGAAGAATGCCACAAAGTTAATCCCTTCCGTTAGGCATATGGGCTACAATCGACGCTTACGTGACGCGGGTTCAAAGATGTCGATTTTAGAAGCATGTTTAGTTTAAATGATAACCCAACTCACAACAATGGTTGGAAGTTGGATTCGAAACGGTTTAGGACTAGTGTGTGTGGGAATTACTTTACGTATAAGATCTGTGACACATGGAACAGGTTACCTTCAGAAGTTGTGAACAGTTCCTCTGTGGATCAGTTCAAGAAAAAGTTAGACCAAATCTTGCACACTATTTGAGTGTGTAGAAAATTTTCCCTGGCACCCGTTGCCATTGGTACCTCCTCGGTATGGGCCGCAAGGCCTTTTGAGGCACTTCTTTTCCTTGTAACTCCTTGTAACTCTCTCTCTCTCTCATACACACACATATGCCTCGGTTGTGTAGTGGCTAACGTCGCTGACGACGAATCCATCGGCCCCGGGATCGAGACTCGGTGACGTCAGGCGGCGCGCAGCAAAACCCAGCTATTCATCGTTCCACACAATAAAGTAATTGGGTGGTACATAAATGGGTACCTTGGGTAGCCTCGTGGTTAAGGCGCTGGGCTTCTGATGGGGCGTGGTTCGGATTCCACGTTAAACTGCAGGTCTAAGATAGAGTGACAAACTTGACCTTCGTCAGAATGAACAATTCGGGCGGAAACTAAACCAAAGTTATATATATATATGATGAATAAAACCACGAAGAAAGGAACACAAAAAGGTGCTCAAGCGCTTTCGTCTAATGACATCCTCAGGAACACTGAAGTACATAAAAGGTTACGGCCTATATATAGGTTCAGAAAGAAAAAAAATAATAAATAATAAATAAATAACATACATACACACAAACATATATATATATATATATATATATATAATATATAATATATAATATCTACACACACATATATATATATATATATATATATATATATATATATATATATATAATATATATATATATATATGCAATAAACAGAGAAGTAAAAATAAAAATTAAAAATTAAAGGATTACAAAGAGCATACAGATTTGTAAGGAAAAATATCGATTTTTAGCACAAGATCAAATGAATTATAAAAATACAAATTTATACTGGAAATCTGCCGGGTTTTAACACTTTGCCTTTTATAGTCAAGTTTCGATATATATAAATAAAAATGAAGATTAAAAGTTAATAAAGTAGCATACAAGTTTACCAAAGATTTAGCGTCCTACCCTTTTTATCTAAATCTGTTTTGAAGGAATTCAAAACAACAGGATCGAGTTGAAAAAGACCTTTGCTTATGTTGAAGTTATTTGAAAGTTGGATAATGGCAGACTCAAGAATATTTCTATTAACAATGTTGCTAGAGTGAAATAAAACTGAAGCATTATTCCAATCAATACAGTGGGATAACTCTGACAAATGGACCAAAAAGAGCACTGGACAACTGTCCTGTTCTAACGGAATATTGATGCTGTTTTATACGTGTGTGCAAATCCTTTCCGTCTGACCTATGTAAAAGGAATCACATTGTTTACACCCAATTTTATAGATAATGCCTGAATTATTGGTAGGGCTATTTTTTACTATGATATTTTTCACAATATTGTTATATGAAAATACTACATTAATATCCAAAAGTTTAAGTACATTAGCAATGCCTAAAAAGCCCGGGAAAAATGGAAGTACTAAAATATTTTTTTACAAAGTACGAGTGTTATTATTGACACGATAGAAAGTTCGTTTTGCCTTGTTGAGACAAGATTCCATAAACGCAGATGGATAACACAGATCACTTCCAATACCGTTGATTTTTCCAATTCGGCATCGATGTATTCCGGACTGGCGATCCTAAGGGCGCGGAGAAACATTGATGAAAAAATGACCTTCTTAGTGGGGGTGTCATGTCCCGAGTAAAAGTGTACGTAGGACAAATTGTTGTGTTTTCCGATAGATACTAAACTTAAAACCTGGGCTTTCCCTATGTACACGCACATCCAAAAATGGGATTGAATTGTCTTGTTCAATGCGTCTTGTCTTGATGTGCGTGTACATAGGGAAAGCCCAGGATTTAAGTTTAGTATCTATCGGAAAACAACAAACAATTTGTCCTACGTACACTTTTACTCGGGACATGACACCCCCACTAAGAAGGCCATTTTTTCATCAATGTTTCTCCGCGCCCTTAGGATCGCCAGTCCGGAATACATCGATGCCGAATTGGAAAAAATCAACGGTATTGGAAGTGATCTGTGTTATCCATCTGCGTTATGGAATCTTGTCTCAACAAGGCAAAAAAACTTTCTATCGTGTCAATAATAACACTCGTACTTTGTCAAAAAATATTTTAGTACTTCCATTTTTCCCGGGCTTTTTAGGCATTGCTAATGTACTTAAACTTTTGGATATTAATGTAGTGTTTTCATATAACAATATTGTGAAAAAATATCATAGTAAAAAATAGCCCTACCAATAATTCAGGCATTATCTATAAAATTGGGTGTAAACAATGTGATTCCTTTTACATAGGTCAGACGGGAAAGGATTTGCACACACGTATAAAACAGCATCAATATTCCGTTAGAACAGGACAGTTGTCCAGTGCTCTTTTTGTCCATTT